>VRYO01002014.1:15207169-15306022 GCA_009812075.1 Sialia sialis
CCCCTCAAGAGCCCCCATCCTCTCCTTCAGTCATTAGAGAGAAACTAATTGATGTTCCTATTCTCTGTGCACATCATAATCCCTCCACGCTGGGTTACCGATGAGCCAAGGGGCTGCACAGCCCCCTGTTACTTCTCCATCTGTACCCCTGGGATATTGGTCAGACGGGGGGGCAGCGGCTGTGGAGGGAGCATCCAGAGCTGGCTGTGCCCGGGGGATGCAGAGCAAAGCTCTGGACCATGGCGTGCAAGCTGTCCCTGGGCCAGAGGCTGGTGCGACAGATGGGCCCCGCGCAGCGCCCCGAGGTCAGTGGCTCCCCGGGCCCTGTGCTGAAAACCAGCAGCCTCTGCCCCTGCCACCCTCCTGCGGCATCCAGGCACTGCAGCCAGTTGTTCCAGCATGGAGCTGGGTGGAACTGGGCACCTCCTGGAGCAGGGGAAGGAGTTCCATCGGTGGCTGCTGTCCCCAGCCCTGCTGTCCCCAGCCCCGCTGTCCCTCCTGTGTGGCAGTCAGGAGTCCAGGATGGTGACCCTGGCTGTGGAAGGATAGCTTCAGGGCACATGGGTGCAGCTCTCTTCTCCTCATGTCCTCTCTTTCTACCTGTGTTTGCTGAGGGCTTTGTGAGGGTGGAGGTCTCCTGCTCATTGAGTTTATTTCTAGAGAAATAACTTTCCCCATCCTGTGACCAGCTGAGACCTGTGTCAAGCAGACCCTTGCAAAGTCCTCCCTCTTTGCCTCAAGCAGGGTGCCTGGGTGACCAGATCTGGTGTTTATCCTGAAGTGTTCTGAGCTGAGGTCTCAAACCAGCCTGACCCTGGTCCACACTTCCCACAAGGCTCAGCTCTGTTTTCAGAGATTCTGTACCCAAACCAGACTCCTGAGATGTTGCCCTGTAGCAGTGAGACACCAACAATAGTGAGAAAACCAGTTTTATATCCCGCTACATAGAAACAGGTCTCAATCCAGCCTCTTCCAGGAGTTCCTCCTGCCCTTCCAGAAGCAGATCTGAAAAGGAACTGAAAACTCCTGCTTCCCCTTTCTTAATGAAAAATGGAAGTTTGCTTTCCAGTGGTGAGTCCATGCCCAGCTGGCAGATGAACCAATCTGTGGTGATGCTGGCAAGGAAGCCCGGGTGGCTCCTACACAACATGAAGGGAATCATGGCCTTGAAGGAGTTCAGCTGCAGCATCCTTGTCACAACAAGGCCAATACCAGCAGGATTCTCAGCAGGATTCACCCACCTCAATGCTGCTGCCGTGAAGATCTCCCACTTCTTCCCATACCTGAGAAATCCCCACTGGCCATGAACTGTCGTGGAAACCTCCATGTTTCCAACAGGGACAGCTGCCTTCTGCTTCTACCACTTCCTGGCACACTTCTGGCTGGAGGGTTTGGACAGAGGACTGACTGGGAGAGAGCTTTGGAGTGAGGCAGAAGCTTTCTCTCTTAGCCAGATCCTGGCCACCTTGGGGCCACCTGAGAGGCCACATCATCCCAGGGTGACAGTGCAATGGAGACTCTCTGAGAGCAGGATTGGATTCAATAGTAGAGAAAAATTCATCCCTGTGGGGGTGGTGAAGCCCTGGCACAGGGTGCCCAGAGAAGCTGTGGCTGCCCCTGGGTCCCTAGAAGTGTCCCAGGTCAGGTAGGACAGGGCTTGGAGCAGCCTGGGGCAGTGGAAGGTGTCCCTGCTCTTGGCCTTGGGTGGAACAAGATGATCTTTGAGGTCCTTTCCAATCCAAACCATTCCAGAACCCATGGCACATGCAGGAGGGCTCTGTGCAGGACTTGTGGTGGCTTTTAGGAGCTGCCTGGGAACTCCAGTGGGGAACAACCCATCTTTAGGAAAGCCTGCTGTGGTTGGAAAGCAGAGACAGCTCAGAGCTGACCAAGAGCCCAGGGCTGCTGCAGAGACTCCCCAAAGCCAGCCCCTGCCAGGGCGGGTGTCCGGCTCTGTCCAGGATTCTCAGGGCTTCTGCATCCACGGTGTCCAACCAGCGCTGGCACACCCAGCTCCCAGCACCGTCCCAGCGCCGCTCTGGCCGTGTCCCAGCGGGGACAGGAGCGGGACGGTGGCGGTCCAGCCCGGCACCAGGGGATGCTGGAGCGGTGAGCGCCGAGCAGCAGCCCGGCCGCTGCCTGCGAGGAGCTGCCGCATGCAGAGGCGGCCGGGGCGAAACAGCTCAGGCAGCACAAATCGACTGTGACAGCCCCAGCAAGGCTGAGCCCGGGGGGTGCGGAAAAATACAAGTTAGTTTCCTTTTCCTTACCATATGGTCCCCTTCAGCTGTGGGCGGCAGGATAATTACTGCCATCCACCATGCTGCTCTGGCTTGTCACACAGGCTGCCGCCTGCTCCCCGGCGAGGGCTGAGCCCGGCATCGCCTCCCCGGCGGCTCCACGTGTGTGACACGCTGGGATTTGGCTTCCTCGGCCGCAGGTTTGGTTCTTCCCGGCACCAGGGACAGCAGCTTAAAAGCAGCAGAGGTGAGGAGAGAGATGCAGCCCCTTTCCTCTCAGCTGTGTCACCTCGCTGCTGACTTTGGTGTTAGTTCCTCTTCTCCACTGGTGACCCCAGCTGCACTGTGCCAGGTGAGGACACCTCTGTCCCTCTTCACAGATGCTGCTGGGGTTGTCCTGTGCAAGATCCCATGAATGGATGCCAGGAGACCTCCGGGGACAGCCACTGCTTGGGCAGATCAGAAGACAAGCTCTGTGGGGTACCCCAAAGGTCAGGCTGTGAGTTGGGGATTGAACATCTCCAGACCCCCTTCCAAATCCCGTGAGTGCTGGGGCTCTGGGTCATGCAGGGGGAGCACCATGGTTTGAGGGATGTGCTGTCACCCTGGCATGGGCAGGGCACCAAACAGGGACCCTCCTCCAGGCCACCCTGCTGCCCAGCAGGAGCAGGCTGGGGCTGGCAGAGGGGCAGCTCTGTGCCTGGACCACAAGGGCCATAAAAATGGGATGGAGCTCTGCTACAGTCCCTGGACAAGCACCCATGGCTGTGTCCTCCAGGAGTGTGTAGACCAGAAACCTTGAATCATGGCTGGTTCCTGGTATCCTCAGTGATGTTTCTCTGGGTCAGAGACAAGTTTATCTTGATCATCACCCTCCCTGGGCATGGGTCAAAGTGGATCTTCATTTCCCAGTTAATGCCTGGCTTGAACATAAACTGCTTCAGTGTCCTCATTTAGGAAAAGAAGGATGAAGCTGTCATTGCCCCTGGATCCCGGTAACTGTTCAAGGACAGCTTGGACAGGGCTTGGAGCAACTTGATCAAGTGGAAGGTGTCCCTGCCTGTGGCAGGGGGTGGAATGAGATGAGCTTTGAGGTCCTTTCCAAACTGTTCCAAGATTCTTTGAGGGGCCTTGGCACACACTCAGCATCTTGCAAGGCTTGTTTCTCACTATGGACAACGGGACCTGGACGGGGACATGGAGCCACAAATCAGTGAGGTCCTTCCAGTCTGCCACAGCAGCATCTCCTGTGGCTCCTCTGGTGCCAAGAGCATCACAGCCCCAGTCCTGAGCCCGTCCCTCATATCTTTGGACAGCACATGTACTCAGCACCTGGTCCCTGCCTCAGTTTCCCCATCTCATCTGATCTCTCTCCCTTGCCACATCAGCATCCCAAAGGAGCTGGACAACTGCAACCAAACACCGGGAGATGCAACAGCTGGAAAAACCAATCCATGCTCTGGCAACTTCCCCGGGATCCCCTAGGAGGCTGCGATGGAGAGTGGAATGGATCTGTCCTGGCTGAGCCGTACTTTCCCAATGTCCCTAGGGCTCAGCTTTGCCGGGAATACACTCGGTAAAGCAAAATTCAGGAGATCTGAGGTGCCGCGGGCTCTGCACCTCCTGGGCAGGTTACATGGAAGATGAACTTTCCCACACACCGAGCAGGGTTCTCGCTCCCCTTCCTCATCTGAGAAGGAAAAACCCTCAGACCGCATCTCGCCGCCCTGCCCCATCCCTGGGAGGTGCCCGTGCCCGGCAGTGCCCGGCCACCCCTGGCACTGCCCAGCCGCTTGAGTGAATCGCTGACTCTTTAACCGGCTCTGCGGCAAAGGACCTTAACCGAGTCAGGGCGCCGGGCTGGGAGCTGATGCGATGTGACAGCCCCCGCACACCTCCCGAGCGCCGCAGCCGCTGCGGGGCGGGGGCACCGCCCGCCCTGGCCTGGGGGCTGGGGGCCGAGGGGGCTGGGGAATCCTTCCCCATCACCCGAGCGACCCCTGACGTCACTGCCAGGAGGTTTAATATCCGTCAATCGCACGGAAAATCGCATGTTTGGCCCCAGAGCCCTCCTCCCCACGCCCCCCCAGCCGCCTGTCCTATTTTGAAGGGCTCATTTTCCCGGCGCTAATGAAAGCGACAGCCGTGCAGGGCTGGTATTTGGGGTTATCAGTGAGAATATTAATGGTGCTGCTCGGCGTTAACTCTTTGAGAGGGCAGAGCTGGGCAGCTGCTGCCACTGAGCCCGGCCACAGCAGAGCCACAGCACCACATCCGGGACTGGGGATGGGATGGGAGCCCCACTTCCATGAGGGTTTAATTGATTTCATCATTTTTGAGCCCCAGGGAGGGGATTAACCCAGCTGCCTCCTGCTGAAGAGGCTGAGGGAGCCGAGGTGGAGGCTGAAGGGATGGTGGTTGGTGTTTTACCTGGAGCGGCAGAGAGGGCAGGATGGGGACACCGAGGGACCTCCCCGGGGGAAAGGCAGGTGCCAGAGGTGACCTGTCAGAGCCAGGATGTGGGCAGGGAGAAGGGATGAACTCACCTTGCACAGGAAGACTCTGGCAGTCTGAGTGTGTTCGTGTTTGGCTGGAGATGTTCATGGTTGACTGGAATGCCGAGTTCCCCATGAGGGCTTTGCAAACAGCTGTGTGCAGATGTTAAAGAACAAGCACATCTCAGAAAACATCCTGCAACACTCATGGCACAGAGATGGGCCTTTCAGCAGGGCCTGTTGGGATAGGATGAAGGGTGATGGTTTTAATCTGAGAAGGGACATTTAGGTAGGATATAAATGTTTCACAGTGAGGGTGGCAGGCCCTGGAACAGGGTGCCCAGAGAAGCTGTGGCTGCCCCATTCCTGGAAGTGTCCAATGCCAGGTTGGAGGGGGCTTGAAGGAGCTTGGTCTAGTGGGAGGGGTGGAACTGGATGGACTTTACAGATCCTTCCCAGCCCAAACCTTTGTGTGGTTCTGTCATTCACATCGTCACTCCATTGCCCTGCTTTTGGTTTCAAGTATCTCAGGTCACTGCCATGCCAGTGGAGGTTCTGTGTGAAGTCCCCAAGGCGCTGCCTCTCAGTGGCACCTCAGGGTGGCTTCTCCTGGTGGATCCTGTTGGGCACGAGCTCACTGGAATGGTCAGGGGGTGCTTGGGGGGGCAGCCCTCAGTCACAGGCTGCAGAGGAGTTCATGTGTCCATGAAGGGCATGAATGTGCATCCTTGGAGTCCCTGAGCAACCTCCTTAGACTTCCTGAGCACGTCCTTGGAATCAGGGATCTGCTTGGCTGGATCTCAACAACAGGCTATCAAAGAACCATAAAATATCCTGAGCTGGGAGGGCCCAACTCCATGCAAGGATCCAAGCCCAACTCCTTGATCGTGGTCACGGTGGGAATTGCACATCAGCCTGTCCTACTCAGAACCTGAGAGTGGGAAGGGACAGGGGAGGTGTGCTGTGTCCAAAGACACTGGGCAGCAGCTCCCTTGGAGATCCAGGGCTGCTGAAAACTGGAGCTAACACTGACTGATTTTATCCCAGCATCTACCCAAGCTTTGAGAACGACAGGATTCACTGGCAGGTTTCCTGGAGAAAAACCAGGCAGGATGCTGTGAATGCCACCAGGGCCACAGCAGTGACAGGTCCCACTGAGGAGAGGCTGGTGTTTGCCAGAGGGAGAAAACTCACCTCCAGCCTCCAGTGAGGACATGAGGTCTCACAGCAGCCCCTGCACTCAGGAGCTGCTGGCTCGGCTCTGAAGCCCCCTCTAATTGGATGCATTTAAAGATGCCTCCTGAGCTGTCTGTGTCTCCAGCAGGACACAATCCCTAAAATGACACCAGCTAATTAAGGCCGTGGAAGCCCAAGGACTCTTCTGTGCCTTGTTTGTTATCCAGGAGCCTGAGGCAACGCTGAGGCCAGTAGGACCCTGACAGGCAGCTGGAGAAACCTGGTAATGACAGGGCCACCAAACCAGTCAGGGAGAAAGAGGCAGGAGAGCACAGAAATCAGCAATGACAATTGCAACCGGCCACGCTGACGGTGCCTCCTGGGCCTTGGAGAGGTGGCATCAACGGACCAGAGAGCTCCTCACCCTCTTCCAAGCACCTCCAGGCCAAATGGGATGGAGGGTGGGGGTGGCAGCGGGGTGGAGTCTGCTGTTTGACGGTCAAGAGACAAGTCTGTTCTCATGATTTCTGGAAAATCCCAGTAGCACCCTTCTAGCTTGGCTGGAGAACTGTCTGACTGCCCAGCTGCCCAGGATGATAACCTGAAATCCCTTCCTGCTTCAGGATCCAGAAACCAGGGCAGGTTTAACATGCACAAGTGCAAGGCTGGATTGGGAGAGCCATTCATGAGAGAACATCACCTCCCTCCCTTGCTTTCAGTATCTCATCCTGCTGTTCCTCACCCTCTGCTTCTGCATTCTGGGACAAAACCTCTCCTGCAGCATCCTGGAGCCCATTCCCACCTCCCTCATCCTGTACTGTCCACGAAATGTTGGACCTGGCTTCCCAGGGCAGTGGAGGGATTAAAAAGCCACCTTTCCACTTGGGGACAGTGCTGGGTTCATGGTGGTGCTCAATGATCTCAGAGGCCTTTTCCAGCCTAAATGATTCTATGAGATCTCCTTCACAGGGTGTGTCCACTCCACTGCTCCCTTTTCTCTGACACCAGCCCATTGGACAGAAAAAGAGATGGTTCAGGTGCCTGACATGGCTGCAGCACCTGAGCAGGCACCAGGAGAGCAGCACCACACCTTGGTTAATGCTGAAGGGTCTGCTGGTCCCTCTGGGCGTGTTCTGGTGCCAGAGGAGCTGCTGAGGGGGGTCTGGATGCTGGTTTGAATTATTCTGAAACAAATAGGTGAGAGGTGTCTGGAGAGGGCTTTCAGCCTTTCGAACAAGGTTTCCCCAGCAGCATCTCATGGTCAGGAGAACCCCATACAACTCCATGATCTTTGTGCTATTCCTCCAGTTTTGAGCTTCTCAGGTCTCCTTTACACAGGTGATGGATGTAAATGTGGCTGAGGCAGTGACCTGCTGCAACAAAGGCACCTGGTGAGCACTTTGGGGAACAGGACAAGGTAGCTTCAGACCAACAGCAAAATTGATTTTACCCAATTTCAGCCACCTGGATGGTGCTCACAGCACCATGGTTGAGTTCTGGGTGGTACTGAGAGGAGCAGGGAGTTGCACTTGGTGATCCTTATGTTCCCTTCCAGCTGGAGATATCCTACAGTTCTGTGTCTGAAGATGGGAGGAGGTGCAGAGTCCTGGGTGTATCCAGCATTTTCTCTCTCTCTGGTCAGGGCAAGGAGCAGCCTCAAGCTTGATATTGCTGTCAAGAACTGTTTCCAGTGAGGGTTGTCTGTCCCAGTTTCTCTGGTGTGAATGATTATTTGTGTCCATGGATGGACCATCAAACTCAGCACTGACCACTAACAGAAATACCCACCTGAGTGGGGTGACCTTGAAATGAAGGAGACAAGCAAGGACCAGAGAACACCAAGGATCAGAACCAGCAGACAATTCTTTTGGCATGAAACCCATCCATTCCTTATAATTAAAAAAAGTAAAAAGTTCAGTTTTGGCTGTTAATGGTGACTTTTTTCCCTGGCAATAAGCAAGTGGGAGGAAATGGATGTGCTGAGCTGCAGAGGGGTCAGTGGCTGTCCCAGCTCTGTGTGTGAGTGCTGCGTTCCTGGAGAGGCTCTGGGGAGCCTGCAGCTCTCCAAGAGACCACATTACATTTTGCCTTCCTTCTTCCAGTTACTTATGATTCTCTGAACATCCAAAGCCTGCAGTTTACATTATATGACAGAGCGAAAATATCCTATGGGCAAGGGTCTAGGGAATCATACAAATAGCAATTTAATAATTTCATGCTACCCGTAGAAATCCTAAAGGCCTGGGGCAAGCCGGTTGCGAAGCTTCTCTCTTTTGGGGCAATTAGCTTCAATCCAGCCTTTCTAATGACTGAAGGTTCCCTGCAGGGACTTCAGAGGCCTGAAGGAAAAGGGTCAGGGTCTCTGTGTAGCTCAGGTCTCCAGATCATCAGACCCACCTCTACACGTTGGGCTGTCATGGGTCAAGACAACGAGGTTTCACCCTTTAGGATGGTGAAAAGATTCATAATAAAGGTGGGGTGGATAGACAAAGGTGTGGAGAAGCCTCAGCTTTCCCCATCTCCATGGGAATTGTAGTCCTGAGTGAGACTGCACAGAAAGCTCCTGGCTTGCCTGCAGGGTCTCTACAAGTAATTTTTGTCCAGTCTTGGCCAGACACAGCCAGACTCCACATCCCATTCCACAGCCACAGCAATAGAGATTCACCAAGTGCAGGAGCAGGTTCTGCTCTGAGCTGAACACCCCCAGGATGCTGAGCTCTCCTGGCCAGAGCCTGGGAGCTCAAGCCTCATGGAGCAGACCTTGCTGCTCCCCTGGATTTTGCTGAGGAAGGAGAGCAGCAGGTCCCAGCCTGCTGGATTTTTGTTCTTATGGAGGTGACATTCATGGGATGTCACCTGGAGTCTGTATTTTATCCCGTGCCAGTGATGGATAAACGTTTGCCTGAACAAAGGACTCCAGGATCCTCAGAGAAGGTTTGGGGTGTTTTGGGGGGTTGTCTGACAGGGGTGTGACCTGGGAATTTCGGCCAGGGAACTATTCCCATGTGAGGCTGAGAGAAGGCCCTTGGGAAAGGCAGGTGGAAACAGAAGACCTTTAAAGTCCCTTCCAAACACAAACTATTCTATGATTTTGTGACTCTATTACAGAGAAAATCTGAAATGGGACATAAGCACCTTCTTTCTTTTGTCTCAACATCTCCCAGAGCAGCAGCTCTTGCCCCTCATCACAGGTCCCAGCAGAAAAGATCATTTTCTGAGGATCATTTCAAGTGGCAGTGCCCCAGCACAGGACCTCTCCCCCAGGAAGCAGAAGCAGGCGCGTTCCTGTGGCAGTCACAGGACAATCCCACAGGACAATCCCTCAGCCCGTCACTCCCAGCTCCATGGCTGCACTTCCACTGTGTTGGCTCCTGCAGGAATCTCTCCTGTGGCCTCTCCAGGGGCTGGGGATGCTGCAGGGGTGCTCTGAGCAGCCCAGCTCACCTCCAGTTGCAGCAAACCAGCCCCAGCTCTGGCTGGCAGCCTGCAGAGAGCTGTTCCCATCTGTTGCTGTCCCCCAGATGCTGGCTGCCCTCCCCTGGCACAGCACTGACACTGAGCTGAGGGCAAGAGGGAGGATCTCACCCCCTGAGATGGGATTTCCGCTGCTCTTCCTTGCTGGGGTTGCTGGAAAGCTGTGCTGTGCCTTTAGCGAATTTGCTGATTGGCGTGCTTGGCTCCTTCCAGCTGGAAGCATCTTTCCTCCTGGAGCCCTCGGCCCAGACAAAGCAGGTGGTTTGAACGAGAAGCAAAGAGGAGCAATCTGATTGTGGGACCCCAGGAGGGCTCTGAGCCAGATTTGCAAGGAGCCCAGCAGGTCTGGGCTGTCCCAGCTGTCCAGGAGAGACACAGACTTTGGGGTTCTGTGGTTGGCAGCAGGACACAAGCATCCATCCCACTCCCAGGGACACAAACCCTGCTGCCTTTGCCTCACCTCCTCCTCCTCCAAGCTGCTCTTGCTTTACCTCTTATCCGACCACAGAGGAGGCACCGCTGCTGGAAAACACAAACCCGGGGCATGTCCCCTGCCACACGCGTGACGAGGAGCCACGACCCTCCCTTGCAGCCCTGTGTGCTCCCCCCGAGCCCGTCAGCGCTGATGGGCCCTGACAGCGCTGCTCTTTTTCTCACGCCCCGCCGGGTGCTGGAGCGGGGGGGACCCGGCCCGGGGGAGGTCGCGTTGCACCGACAGCTGTTCCCCATCGCATCGAGCAGCGCTGCCCGCGCCGACGGACGCGGCTGCCGCACAGCCCCAGCCTCGCCGGGAGCCGCGGAGCTGCGAGGATGGATCTGGGGAGCAGGGACACAGCGGGTGGGGATGGATCTGGGGAGCAGGGACACCCCGGGGATGGATCTGGGGAGCAGGGACACGGCGGGGATGGATCCGGGGAGCAGGGACACGGCGGGGATGGATCCGGGGAGCAGGGACACAGCGGGTTGGGATCGCTCTGGGGAGCAGGGACACCTCTGGGGTGGATCTGGCTGCAGGAACCTGCGGGGTGCAGCTGCGGGAGCGGGCCGCTGTCCCCGCAGCACGGCAGCGCTCAGCCTCGCTGCGCTGACCCAAGGCACCGCTCCCACCTGTCTGCGATCCCTCATCCGCGCCCTGCAAAACTCTCTTCCCTCCTCCTCGTCTGCCGCCTCCAGAGCTGCATCCAAGCAGCCTGTACCTTGTCTTTGCTATTCCTGGCTCATCCAACCTACGGTCAGTTCTGGCCGGCAGCATTTTGCTGCTGAGGACGGAGGGTGCTCTGTGCTCCCCCGCTTTGCATCCAAGCCTACTCCTTTTCCCAGTGCAGAGCAGACAGCTTTGCAAAGCTGCTGCTGCGTTCAGCCTGGATGCAGCAGCCCCTAAAATGTGTGGGGCACAGATGTCAGGAGCTACTCCAGCTCCTGCAGAAAGGAGGTAGAAGATAAGGTAGAGATCCCTTTGAATCCAGATCCTGAACACAAATAAAGCAGAGCAGTGGGACCTGTACAGGTCCTGCAGCCCAAAGTGGCTGCACAGCAGTGATGTCCATGCTGCTTCCCCGAGCTCAGGCTTGCTCCTCCTGGCCTTCCTTGGGCAGCAGAAGTTCCCATTCCTGGTGCTTGCAGGAGTTCTGCAGCCTCACTGCACAGCTTATCCATTTTTAACGAGCACACCTCATAAATACTTTGTAAAGCACCTTCTAGCCAAAGTGCTTTTTCTGATTATTTTTTTCTTCCCTGGCTGCTTGAAAGAGCTGCTCACCCTCCCGTTTCTCTCTGGTCTGCAGCTCCTGCTGTTGTCTTGCACACTCTGAAGTTACACGGCTCTGCCTCCAACACCTGTGGTGGATCACAGTGAAGGATCACAGTGCTCCCCTTTGCTCCCCATACCCTTCCCAGCACCCTGCAGGCACCCTGGTGCCTCCATCGACCCCGCTGAGCACTGGGAGCAGCCCAGATGGGCTCCTCCAGACCCTGGCCCAGTCCTTCCTCCCAGTTTCTGTCCTTCAGGGCCTCCCTCCCTGCTGTCCTCCTTGGCCCCTGAGCTGGACTACGGAGCAGAACCTGTCCTCTTCCTTCCCTGTGGCTCTCACATCTTCTCATTGCTTCCAGCTCTGCTAGTTTTCCATGAATTTCCATGTTAGGTTAAGAAGCAGGTGGGTGGTGGAACAGGAGAAACCCAAACACAACTTGCCAGAGCTGACCCCTGCCTGGAAGATCTTCCCCAGCCAGGCCCTGGCCTGTTCAATGGGCAGCAGGTTATTTTTATCTTCCAATCTTTTCTGAATCAATGGTATGAGACCAGCTCTTCCAGGGCAGCTGGCCACAGAGCTGTTCTGTCACTGGCCAAGTTTCATCCTCTCCAAAAACATGTCAGGGCAGCTGAAGGAAGCCTGTTTTTGTCAAGTGATGGATTTGTCTCCAATTCCTCATTTTATGGCTCCAGCAATCCTTGGCTTTGCCATATGCTGGTGTCCAGTGAGCAGCCCAGCAGCACCAGTTCATCCCTGTTCCCTGCTCCCAGCTCCTGCCTATCCTGGTCCCTCTCACAGTTTAAACGTGGTGCTGTGAGTGCAGCTTGCTGGACGAGGTTCATGTGATCATTCTGGCTGTCCCAGCCTTCACCCTCCCTAAGTGTTTGGCCACATTTCAGCTGAATTGGACAAAACAGCCAGAATCTGAGAAGAGGTAAGAATTTTTGTGAAGCTTAGTCCAGTAAAAGACCCGAATTTCCAAGTGAAGTCACCAGGATCGCCTAGAAGAACCACCAGGCCAACCGGTGTGCGCATGGCCACCCAACCAGCCCCAGGGCTCCAGGAGATCCTGCCTCAGGTCCTACAGGATAGGATATGACAGGGGACAGGAATGGGAAGGTCTGGGGGAGTGGGTGAATGTATTCCGTGTGTCACAGGACAGAGAGTGCAAAAGTGAGCTAGGAAGGGATAAACCCAGGAAAGCAACTGCTCCCACTGTGGCTTTTTCCTCTTCAGAGGAACTAAGCAACTGCTCCCACATTTTTTTCCTCTTTTCCTTTTTAGAATCTGTTTTACTGGCCTCTGAACCTAATTTCTTCTTTTCCTGGGTGGTAAAAGCATCCCAGACAGGCTGCAGGGGCTTTTACCATTTTTCTCCTGCTGATTTTTAATTTTGTTCTTATTTTTCATCTGAGAGAGCCTCACTCTTGTCCAACAATTATCTTCCACAGGTTTTGGCACTCCCAACGCGGTGAGGACTTTCCCAGGCAGGAAAGCGACAACTTGGGAGCCTTTTGTTGCTGTTCTCTGCCCGCCTCGGTGTTAATGGCTCTTGAAGGCAGCCGGAGCCCATCAGGCAGCGCGGAGTAACCCGAGCATGGAGCGGACACGGGCGCCCCGGGCGGGACGCGCCTGGCGGGGTCAGCTCCGCTGCTGTCACTGCCAGCATCGCGGGGACCGGCCCGGCCGGGGGAGCAGCGCAGGCAGGAGGGGGCTGTGCCGCCTGCACAGGGCTCGGCTGTGCTCGGGGACCCGCTTGTAGTGGGGTTTTGGTGGAGATTCTGCACCCGGCAGGTGCCAGACATGGCCAGGAAACTGGGACTGGGCAGAGGAGCAAGGGGCACAGGCTTGAGTCTGCAGCTGGCAGGGGACACAGGTGACACAGATCTTCCCGGCTCGGGTGGCAAGGGGTGACAGAGGCGCAAGCCCTCATTTGGCTCCTCTTGAGGCTTTGAGATTTCCACCCCATCCATGGAACAGTCCCCGCGTGTGATTGGGATCCAGCAGGTACAATTTCTGCAAGGAAGGGAGGTGACACCCCTGCCTGGTCCCTTGTTAGAAAACCAAGCTGTGAGATCCAAACACAGCGGGGGAAGGCAGGGTGAACGAGATCAATTTTCAAAGGAATCCGGGTGTTTACTGGGATGGTGAAAAGCACTTTTTTCCCAAAAGAGCAAGTGTGGTGAGATCCATAAGGCAGGAGTATGCCCATGGCAGCTGTTCTTCAGGACAAGGAGTGGGAACATCCCTACAGGAAAGCAGCAAAGTCAGCTCTGTCTGCAGCCACAGTCCTGCAGACTGCTGGTTCCACTGAATCATGGAATTGTTTGGGCTGGAAAGGATCTTAAAGCTCATCTCATTCCACCTCCAGCCACGGGCAGGGCACCTTCCACTGTCCCAGGATGTTCCAAGCCCTGTCCAGCCTGGCCTTGGACACTTCTGATCCTGCCCTCTGTCAGTTTAAATCTCTCCCAGCTGCCAAGAAAATGGCCAGGCCACCAAGCACAGACCCCAGCTCAGTCCTGGGAGAGTTTTGAGAAGAAAGGATCAGCAAGCATTGGAAGGACCTTCCAAGGGGAGCATTATTGGTATGCAAGTCACATGTCCCCATGAAGTGCTGCCAGCCAAAGACCTGTGGCAACCAGGACATCCGTGAAAGCATTTTACAGTGATGAAACAGAAGATCAGATGGGTAAAAAAGTTCCCAATTTCTCTGTCCAGCCTTTTGGAAGACGTGGCACAAGTGATGATGTATCAGGTGAGCTGGATGGGGAAGGTGCTGACTGGGTCCTGTGCAAAGCCCCTCACAGCTCCTGTTCTCCTGGAGGGGTTTAGAGATCAATCCCTGAAAAGCAATCCAAAGCCAGTTCCTCTCTTTGAGACACTGAGCATTTCTTTACCCATCCTGTTCACTGCATTTTCTGGGCAAGTACACATTCTCTGGTGCTCTCAGTTGCCCAGATTCAATATGAAAGCCTTGGGCACATGTTTGATACAGGCACAAGAGGAGCTTCACACTAACAGAATGGAGACTTTAGCTTTCCATTTTGTCTTACTCAGATCATTATTTCAGCCATCTTTGCTCAATTTGGAACTGAGGACACCTTGATCTTGCTTTTTGGAGTTACTGGAATTACCTTCCCCTTGAACACTGCTATATTCTTCCCCTCTGTTCTTCAGGGTTCCACACCCAAATTAAGGTGCCACTTGCTGCTGTTTTGGAAGCTCCTCACAGATCTGCACATCTGTTCTTTGGAGCACCTTTGGAAGCTGCCCAAAGAGCAGGAGCCTCCTGCTGCTCTGAGCCAGCCTCCCCGTGCTTTGTCCCTCTTGTGACCATTTGTACATGTTCAAAACATGGGCTGGGGATGAAGGGTTTGGCATCCCAGTGCCAGCAAGGCGATCAGAGAAGCTGCAAGTTTAATGATGTGGAGGAAGTCACTCTTTTAGAGCCTGATTCATGAGGCTCTATTACCTGTGACAGCTGATGCTATGACTATATCGGCTTCTGCTCTCACCTTCCCACATTTCTGGGATAATTTTTATTCCACAGATTAACTCATCCGCCCTGATTCCCAATGGTCCTTAGCTGGTTGAGAAATACAAAATTAATCCTTCTATAAATTGTTTCACTTTTCAACACTTTCATCCCCTCTGTTCATCAGCAGAGAACTCAACCCTGCCAGACCAGTGTGGCTGTTGGTAACTCAGTCACTGAACTTTCTGATTCACGTTTTCGTGCAACTCTCCCTCCAAGCGCCCTGGGTGTTGGAAACCAGCTGGGAATTACCTGCTTGTCTTTTCCATGTTTTCCCTGTGGACACACCTTTCACTGGCTTTGTTGGCTGACAGGTTCCTGTCTCCCGGACAGGCTTTAGCTGTGTTCACTGCTCAGTTTGGTGCTAAGTGGTGTTATAAATAGGCACTACTAAAGGGATTATCGTTCAAACCCAACGGGAGGAGGAATATCTTACTTTTTCTGGGATTTAAACTGTAATTTGCTCCGATTGCATAGAGTTTTTAGCATGAAAAATGATTGAGATCACTGATGTTCGACACGACACTCCCTTTTCCCGGCTGGTGGACTCCTCTCCCAGCCCTCTCCTCCCTGCCCCACTGGCTCCACTCCTCTGCTCCCGTGAATATTCCAGCCCCTTCCGTGGGGCTGCCAACATGGAAATGTCACTGCCTGTGCTTTGGGGACTTCTCAGCAGTGCTGTGGCAGTGAGGGAGATATCCAGCTTGTCCTAGTCAGTACCAGGGATTTCATGCCTCCTTTGTTGGAAAGTTTTCCTTACAACTCCAGTGAATTCAGAGGAAACAAGAGCTTTGTCTGGAGCTTCCCAGCTCCAGATGCTAAATGTTTGAAAGGACTGCAGTTGGACTAGATGGTCACTGTGGGTCTCTTCCAACTGAACCATCCCGTCCCATCCCATCCCATCCCACCCCATCCCATCCCATCCCATCCCATCCCATCCCAATTTCCTTCTATACTGGAGAATGGACAAAACTCTTCACAGCCATTGCAATGGCACTCTGAGCCAGGAAATGCCCCCAGGTTTGGGGAGATGTCTGGCCCAAGTTTGGGATCTTTGGTAGGAAACTTCTATTTTGTCACTACAGAACCCATAAACAGGTCTTGGTCAGATTTCCTCTCTGCAATGAGTGTGTCCTGCTGGAACACTTCAGGCTGGAAATCAAATTGTTCCTGTGGCCCCACCAGTGACCAGAAACAACCCAGTTTAGCATTGTCATCTGGATTCTGGAGTTTAGCTGAGACCGTAAAGCAGAAATACCTACAGAGAAAGAACCAGATCTTGTCCTCCTATGCACCTTCTTTTAATTCTGTCCTCCAGCCTCCACAGGAACAAGGGAAGGCTCTCCCCGCCCCAAACAGCCCTGAAGGTGTCACAGGGGGCTTTTGCCCAAGAATGAAGACTGGGCTCTCGGCTGCTGGAAGGCTCAGGTTGTTGTTCCCTGTCAGGGTTGAGCTGGTGACAAGGTGTGTGTGTCACCAATGGCTGCTGGCCTGGAGCTTCCAGCTGCTTGGTCTCTGGGAGTACATGAATAATATTCCAAGCAGCTTTCCATTGGGAAGACTCTGGTTCATCCATGCATCATTTAGCACCCAGAGTTGGTACAACAATTCCAAGGTTTTTTGTGCTGATGGTAAATTTGTGGTAGAGGATCTCTAAAGGCATTTTTGGAAAAGCATCAAAAACACAGGCCAGGTGAGGGCACTGAACTTTTTGGGTGTCACCTGAAGAAGAAGTGAGTGGTTTGCAAGTACCAAGTGTTTTCCAGCCCAAGAAATAACCTCTTCAAGCCCATTTGACCAGGATGAATGAAGAAATTCAAGGGAAGAGAGTCTCCATCACCTTTTCTCCGTTAACCATATGGGCCTGCTTCAGAAGTATGGTAAAACAAATGCACTTGCTGTAGTTGTGATGTCCAACAGCACTAAACTCAGCCGGGATGAAGATTTCAGTGTGGTGGAAAGAACAGAAGGGGAGGGGAGAGGAGAAAAGGGGGAGGTGATATCCATCAGAGGAGAAGAGAGGTTGTCCCATCACGGCCCCAGTGCCCAACCCTTCCTTGGTGCTGAGCAGCATCAGCAGCTGGGGTGGGGCTGGGACTGCTGCATCCTCTCCCAGATCTGCTTCACCTGCAGCCATGGCCCTGGACAAGCCCAGCTGTCCTCCTCCCTCCACCGTGGCACCTCCTTGTGTGACAGCTTTGTGGCATCATTAATACTTATGGTTTGGAGCTCCTTGTGTTGGGAGAGCAGAGGGCTGCTGTTTGATGGGCATCTCTGCCGAGCACTGGAGGTGCCACCACACAGCAGCCCTTTGTTCTCTCTCCCAGGACCACCCAGGACCCCTGGCCTTGCTGGGTTAACGTGTTGCTGGTCGTGGCCCCTGTTGCTGCCGTGTTTCCCCCTCTCCCTCACTCCCCCATTCTCTCTCCTCCTCCTCCTCTCCCGGCTCCGTAGCAGTTTCCTCGGGAGTGTTCAGCTAGCTGACACATTTGCCACAGATGGATGGTGCACACGGAGACAGCTGTCACTCCCGATTTGTGGTCCACTGCGTGACAGCAGGACTGATGCCTTCTGAAAGGCCGTCTCGTGGAGCACATGCACTCTGACATTCTTCGAGATGAGCCCTACAGACACCTCTCAGTGGACCTCAGGAGGAGCTGGCAAGCGAACCCTTCCCGCTCCCCCTCCCCGGAGCAGCCTGCAGGCTGGAAGAAAGCAGCACACACACACAGGCACGGCCAACCTCCTTGGGTAGTTCTGTGCCACTGCTGGTCTGCCAGGTCCCAGCCCGGCTGTTTGCTCCTGGTGCTGGTGTATGAAGTGAGGCGGGCTGAGATTTACAGGAGGGAAAGGTCACCAGCCAAGCTGCTCTTTTCCCCTTTTCCGCCTTTTTAATTGCAGGAGGGAGGGATGTGGGCTCCAGATTCATTCTGTCACAGCAGCTGCCTCCAGCCTCTTGAGCTCTGTCACAGCAAAACTGGCGGACTTTGCAGCCACAGCCCCGTCATGCCTCTCTGTCTTCTCCATCACCCATGATGGTCTCCATCACCTCTGAACCACACAGAAAAATGGAAATCCCCCCTCCTGGCAGGGGTTTCCTCCCAGGCTCACGCTGCAGCATTGCACAGGGCAATGGGGCAGCTGCCCCAACAGCCCCCAGGGAGTTCCTCTGACCAGCTCCAGAGCTGCAGAGGCAAGGCTGACTTAGGCAGGGCTGGCTCCGTGGAGGACAAGCCTATCCCCCCTTAACTAGACTCAGACCCTTAATTTCAGGCCCCAAACACAGTTACCTGTCCTAGGCACTGATGTGCAGACATCTGAGTTTTCAGTTCTGAGACCTTCAGCAAAACCCTTCTGGTGGGACTTTCAGCTGAATAGACAAAGCAAAACTGTCTTTAGTTCTGGGCAGAAGAGCAAAACCCTCCAGATTCAAGACTCCATGGGAATGGGAACTGGTTCTTCCTTTGGTCCTCAGGGAAAAAAATTCTTCACAGAAAACAGATATATGCACAGGTGTTAATTGTCCATTTGATTTGTCAATGATTATGATCAAAGGAGTAAGTCTTCATAAAAGGGAAAATGAACTAATTCTAGAGAATATCATCTGTGTCCCTCTGGAACTGGCCTGAGACTTCCCCATCTTCTTCAGTGTCTGAACCCACCAAAAGGGACACAAGAAGCTGGAGTTTGCACAAGGTCATGAAAAAAGTCCTTCTGGCAAGGACTGTGGTGCTCAGCAGTGGAAAGGGGAGAGGATACAGGCAGAGCAAACTCACAGGACACTTCTCCTGGGCACTCTCCGAGCTACCCACTGGTTAAAGCTGGGGGACTTTATGAACCAGGTATGATTTCTCCATATTCAGTGACTCCTGCTGGAGCTCCTATCTCTGCAGTGCCTGGCTAGGTCTGTCCATCCCTCCCATTCCAAAGTCCTTGTGAGCCATTCAACTCCTGAACATTCCTGAGTACAGAACCACAAGGACATCAGTTTTCCTGGATGCTTTCACCTCTCAACTCCTGTTCCCATCCCCTGGGAGCAGGCTGAGTCTGTCAGCAGGAGCCTGCTCAAGGAGAAGGTGTGATTTGCACTGGGATTCAGATTCCCTGGATCCTGCAGCAACAGGAAGAATAGAATGTCTCCCACCGAGGTCTGAGCTGTGCTGCCTTTGAGCTTCCCAGATGGATGCAGCTCTGTTATCCAAGCAGGGACACCTCCAGCCTGGTGGGAGGTCATGCCAAAGTGGCATCAGCGTGAGAGGAAGGTGTTCAGTGGGATGGGGATCCTGGCAGGGGGATGGGGCCCTTACCCAGCCCAAAGCTGGGAAAGCGTGTTTGTGTATGGTGAAATACTGGGATAAGCATGGATCCAGTAAGAAATTCCACGATCAGAACTACGAGTTCGATTGCTGAAAGTCACTGAGGAAGAGACTGAATTGGAACCTAAGTGAAGCTCAAACTAAGAGAAAGGAGCAGTGCCATTTCCCTCCTGATGAGAGCACCAGTCTGTCTCCAGAATGTTTTCCCTGGGCTGTTCCATCAGGCCATCCCTACAGAAGGTGGGATTGTCCTGCTCTGAAGATCACAGCTGTGGCTGAGAGGAAGAGTCCAAACAGCAGACTGTGCTACTCAGCTGGAAAGAACTGTGAGCTCTCACAAAGCCTCAGCAGGTTCTGGTCTGACACAGCAGTGTATCCCTGGAGATGGAGATCCAGAGAAACATCCTTTGCTCTGGAACAGCTATTTTAACTGAGGCTGGGAAGACCAGACCTCCTGGCGTTGCCATAGGCCCCTCTACAGCAACACCACAAAGCTGCAGAGCACACAGAGACACCAGAAGCAATCCTGCTGTGAGAATGTGGCACTCTGAGGAAATCCTGCTCTGTGTGGGCTCAGACCAGGCATTGGCCTCTCCATGACTCTTCTGTCTCTGAGGTCCTCACAATGATGAGAACTGGTGAGGCTGAGTTTTAGCAGGATGGCAGGTGAGGTCCAAGGGAGGAGAGCTCAGCTTAGCCCAGCTCTGCTGAACCAGCAGACACAACCCCAGCTGGAGTCCCAGGTGCAGTTTTGAGTACCACAATATTGAAAAGATCTAAACTATTAAAAACCCACCAGGAGAGGGCCACGAGGATAGTGTAGAGGGGAATAAAGCAAGTGAGGAGTGGCTGAAGTCACTTGGCTTGAAAAGAGGGGATACTCACTGGGGTCTGCAGCTCCTCCTGAGGGGCAGCTCTGATCTCTGCTCCCTGTGACAGGGACAGGGCCTGAGGAAATGGCTGGACCTGTGCCAGGGGAGGGCCAGGCTGCAAAGGTTCCTCCCCGAGAGGGTGCTGGGCACTGCCCAGGCTCCCCAGGGAATGGGCACAGCCCCGAGGCTGCCAGAGCTCCAGGAGTGTTTGGGCAGCAGTGCCAGGGATGCACAGGGTGGAATTGTTGGGGTGTCTGTGCAGGAACAGGAATTGGACTTATGATTCTTTTAGGTCCCTTCCCACTCAGGATATTCCATGGTTCTATGATTCCTTCAATGCACACACATCACACACACCAGCCTGACCCTTGGCCCTTCAGCTCCTGAAGTGTCATAAGGAAATCTTTGCTCATCACCTCATGGGGCTCAGCTCCAGACACCCTGTGTTGAGATGGTCCTACCAGATGCCACCTCAGATTCCCTATGTCTGTGCCACCTGGAACTGGGAATCCCTCACACAGGTTCAGCTGTGAGTATAACCAAGGTTCCAGAATTGCTTCAATTAAATGGTATAACACAAAATTATTTTCCCCCAATATTTCTGAAGAAGGTAGAAGTGCAGTTCAGAAGATGCAGGTTTGTGGGGAGGGTCTGGGACCTTGGGAGCACATCAGCTCAGCCAAGGTTGGGATGTTTGTGAAGGGAACAAATGAATTTTTTGATGAAGAATTCTTGTGTTTTGAACCTTAGAAAATACGAAAAAACCCCAAAACCCATTATGTAAAACCTCCACCATATTAATTATTAAAACAGCAACCCATCATTACAGACAGAGAAATCACCCATCTGTGGTGTGTGTGACCAAGAGCACCAGAAGACATCAGGCTCCAAGGATGACTCTGGGTTTGGGAGGGACATCATTACCTCATGTCCCCTTTCTGAGGACAGGGTGGCCAGGGCTTTCCCAGAGAAGCTCCAGCCAGGAATGCCCTACCCAAAACAGGAGGGTGATGTGCCCTGCTGAGAGACACAGGAGGCAAGGAGGAAAGCGGGACCTGAGCATTGCCCTGGGGAGCTGCTGGGGTGGTGGCATTGGTACCAAGGACTGAGACCCACCAGGTAAAATCTGGTGCAGAAGATGCTGCAATTGGGATTTCTGCACAGCCAGCTGTGCACTCCTGCTGGGGAGGCGAGATAGGGGGAAGGGAGGAAATGCCTGCTTCTTCTGGAGAAATGTCCTCAAATCATCAGGACACATGGCAGGACAGCAGGTGCAGCAGCCTCCTGCCTGTCCTCCGTGTCCCCACCATGGTGGTGGCCAGGACACTCATGCCTGACTGTGCCAGGAGCTCCCCATCAGCCCCTTTGGCTGGGATGGGTGAGGGGAGCAGCCCCCATGCCAAGCACCACCCGGAGCTTTCCTGACCAGCACCCCACGCCAGGAGACACCATCTCAGTAACTTTGCACCCGTGTGATGGCCCTGACGCCCCAGGATGCTGGCTGTGTTTGGGCAGGATGGTTGGGAAGCCCTGGGAGTGCCCCATCCCTGCCCTGCCAGGCAGCACCGGGGGCATGGCTGGGGAGGGATAAATATTTAGTGCTGGAGAGCTGCAGGTGGACAGCAGCGCTCGGCAAAGCTGCAGCCCCTCACCTGCTCGGAGGCGAGGCAGGAGAGTGATCAAGGTGAAGGCGCCTTCACATCTCCCCAGCCTTGAACAGCAGATGAAAGGGGCACTGGGAGCCAGGGATAACAAAAGGAGAGCAGGGAAAGTTCAGGTCAGGCAGGGATTTCCACTGAGAAATTCTCCCTGCCTCTTTCATGGGGATGAAGATCCTTTTAATTTTTTTTTCTTCCCCCTTTCTCCTCTCCTTCTTTTCCTCTTTCGCCAGGCGGATAGCTGGGAGCCGCGGAGCATGTGATGCATCTTCCATATAGGGGCAGGAGCAAAGCAAGACCAACTGATGGACGCCCTAGGGCCAGACTTGCAGACAATATATAACCTACTGCATGATCTAAAGCGCTTCCCACTTCCACAGAGCGAACATCAGGCAGAGCGGAGCTGCAGCGAGGGCAGAGGATTCCTCGTGCAGGTAAATTCCCCTCGTCTCCTTCTCCCAGAGGGTGTCCCGGGGAGGGGGAAGGTGCGAGGGACCTGCTCCGTGCCCGGCTGCTGTGCACGCGGGTGGGATGGGGCAGTTATTGCTGTTTTCAGTGGGGATTTTTAAAGCCTTTTTGGTGCCAGCGGAGTTCAGGACAGTGGTGGAGAGAGTGGAAAATGGAATCTGGCAGAGCCCAGCCTCAGCCTGTGTCCCTGCAAACACGGACATGAGTGGGAGAGCGTCCCGGACCAGCCGATGTTCCTTTAACTTGCATTAATTGCTGTCCAGGTCCGCCTGGGCTCTGGGAAGTGCCTGGCTCCTGCCCGGCTGCTCTCCGCCATCTCCCGCTCATCACCGTCCCATCCCACCCGGCCCCGTCGGGGGTCCCTTTGCTTTTGACAGAGCAGCAAAAGGAATCATCAAACAACTTTTAAAAGCACTTTTGCTCAGCCAACCCCTCCAGCGCCTGCCTGCCTGCCTTCACCTTCCTGCACTGGAATTTCCTTTGCAAGGGAAACTGTTCCCAGCTGGGACCGAAGGGGGACGTGGGCTGGGGATAACGCGGTGGCAAAACACGAACAGAAGTGTGCAGGGGAGGCTCGTGTGGGTGTGGGGGGATCTGTGCAGCCCAGCTGCTGCGGCGTCCCTGGAGCACACAGCCGGCCCCACGGAGGGGGACCAGGCTCGGTGCCGGGGATAGTTCGTGTCCTGCTCTATGGAAAATCATCCTAGCAACAGCTCCGCGCTCCGCGGGGCCTCGCGGAGAATGATCTCGGGGAGGGGTTTGTTAGCTTTGGGGTATCGCCTGCGCCTGGTGGTGATGTGGGGGTTGAGGAGCCCTGGCTGTATTTGGGGCTGGGGAACCGCCACGAATTGCCAGAGTCTTGGACAAGCCCTGGCAGTCCCAGGCAAAAGGAACTCTGCAATTTTAATCGGGGTAAAGATGGACAAAACCGTTAAAATGAATGTTTTGGGGCATTTGGGCTTATACACCCGCAGCAAGTGCAGAGATGATAAAACTGCTCAGTGGGTGCAAGGCTGGGGACGCTCCCTTGCTCTGTGCCTCAGTTTCCCCATGTCTGCTCTTGCCATGGTTCCTGGGTGCAGCGCTCGGTGCAGAGCCCCAGTACGCGAGGAAGGGTCAACCAGGGAAACATCGCAACCCAGCCACTGAGTGTAATTAAGATTGTATTTAGATAAGGGGACTCAGAGAACCTGCAACAGTCAGAGGCGCCTCTGTGAGCAGAGCGGGAGGGGACAGCTGTGTCCCCGCACCAGACTGGCATAGAGGCCACCCCGGCAGCACCCTGCACCCTGCTGTGGGCACCGGGGCTGCGGGCACGGCTGGGGACACCCATCCTGAAGGCAATAAGGTGTGGTCAGGCTGGATTATTGACCCAGGGTCTGCCACGCAGGGCCAGGGATGTGCTGGGCTGGCAGGGAGTCGAGGCTCTGTGCCGAACGTTCTGCCGCTGATCCGGGCCAAGCTCTCTCTGCTGCCATGAGCTTTTCCTGCGGGAGGGGTCCAAATCTAAGGGCTCTCGGTAGCTCAGCATGGCCGGGGTCAGGCAGCACGGGAAGAGTTCAACCCCTCTCCAGCTCTTTTGAGCCCACTTTATTGTGCTCACACCCCAAAATCCCAGCTCTGAGCAGGACACTGAGCCGCTCCCCACGGGTGCAAAGGAACCGAGCGTGGCAGGAGCTGAGCAAAGTCTCAGCTAAATCAGGCCAAGCTGGACGTGCTGGGTGCCACATCCTGGTGCCACTGGTAAAGCAGGACGTCCCCAATGCCATACACTAGCCCCCAGCCAGAAGGAGAAGCAAAGATGTCAGGGATTTATCCCCCCTTATGGGATAAAATAATCTCTTTCTCCCACTGCTTTTCTCTTCACTATTTTTCTCCTCTCACACCCTTCCCAAATCTCAAATTTGGGACTAATTTCAGGAGACTTTCAGCCAATGCAATGCCTAAAATAAGCCCTTCTGGTTCTCCCAGGTTTCAGACTAGCAGGTTTTGGCTAGCAGTGCTGGGTTTGGTGGGGGAGCACGAAGCGTCCACTCCAGCGCCATTTCTTGATGTTCCCATCTCGATGAGCACCATCTGGAGAAGCTTTTACCCCTGCAGTGGCTGACCCTGATCAGGGGATTTTACCCTGGGTTTCTCAGTGGCACAGCTGCCAGGCACTGCCTATAGGAAGCACCGACCCTGCTAAGAGCAGCAGCTCTGCCGGGACCAGAAAAAGCACAGCTCCTAAGCTGAGAGTAGGACTTGTGTCCCTGATCTCCTGCCAGCACCAGCTCTTGCTGGACCTGGAGATGCCTCAGCTTGCTCTTCTTGATCCAGGAGTGGGGCTGGGTCACCCATCTTCACATTTGGTTGCCTGCCTTGGAGCCCACCCTCGAACGTGGGCTGTGTCCGTGTTTGCATCAGGCTCAGGATCATTACTATTTGCAATTATTATGATTATTTCTGATTAGAGTGGTGCAGAGATGTGGCGAGGACAGGAGGGTTGATAGGCATAAAGGGCAGAGCTGTTGCTGTTCCACAGATCCTCCATATGGTCCCGTGGAGCTTGGGAGGAGAACCCTTCGGATCCGGATCCGGGGGAAAAGGGACCGAGCCCGTTTCTGACATGCCGTGCGAGCCTGGGTGGAGGGAGCCGCACACAGGGCAGGGATTGCGGAGGATCCGATGGCTCTGCGGGATCCAGGGCGGTTTCCTGACACTGAATCCCAAACCCGGGGCAGGCACCGAGCCAGGCACTGGCGCTGCTGGAAAGGGCTGCCAGTGGCATCTGATCAGTGCAGCACGGGTTCCTCTGCGGGATCCAGGGGGGTTTCCTGGGCACAGCACCAGGCGCCCCATCCCAAAGGCAGGGCAGGCAGCGAGCCCGGCCCCGGGAGCGCCGGGAAGGGCTGGCAGAGGCAGCGGGGCTGGCACAGCTGTGTGGCTTTCAGAGATACTTGATCGATAGCTCCTTCCTCCCACTCCCCCCGCTCCCCCAATCCCCACATGCATTTTTCATGCTAACCCCTCCTGGGCAAAGACTGTCTGCATAAGGAAAAGAAACAGAAAAAAACACAAAACACAACAAACCGCAACCAAAATCTACGTTTGTTTCTCTGCTCCCCGGAGATTATTGTAGTTTAAGGGCCAATCTATAGATTCAGGGCTGGGAATATCTTTGCTCCATGAACAAAGAGGGATGAAGAAGCTCCCCGAGGCTTTTCTCAACCATGCTCAGGTTGGCCCAGAGCTGGAAAAGGCTGTGTACTGTGAGGGGTGCAACTCCGCCTGGGCAAACTGGGGAGGCTGGAAAGGGGAGCTGGGCTCCTCTGCAGCCCCTCCTGGGTTCCCAGCCCAGGATATGCTGGGATGCTGAGAGTGGTAATGGGGAAACCTCTCTGGAGTACAAAGGGTCTCCAGGGCTCCTTGTGCGGCTGAAAGTCAACCTACGCATGCAGAGCTGGGTGACCCCACTCGATAGCGGCTGGGAAGGCTGGTGGATCTCTGGGCTGATCCTGCCTGATCCTCAGGAAGAGCTCAGATGAAGGTTTGGGTATTTCTCAGAGTTAGGAAAAAACCTGAGCAAAGGGCAGTTTTCAGGGTGAATCCCCTTTTCGGTCTCCTGTTGTCAGTGAGGGGTGTTCCCTTTTTGCTCCCCACTTTTGGGCCAGTAAAAGCCGGGAGTATTGCACAAGCAGCATGTTCCCCCAGTGCTGGGATGCTCCCCTGACTCTTCTTCCCACCGCCGGCGCCTGCCCAGCCTGTGCTGAAGGACCGACCCCGGGCGAGGTTCCCGGGATCCCTCCAGATCCACGCTCCCCGCTGCATCCCTGGCACCTCGCTGCAGGCACAGAACAGCCCCGCTGCTTGGGGACCGCGCCAGTGCCTGTGACACCCGGGGCCAGATCCACCTCCTCTGGGTTTGTGGCACCGTGGTTCCTGCAGCATCCCCAAATTCCCATTATTTCCCCGTGAAGCCTATGGCACACGGCTCCCCCGCCCTCCAGCGGTTTCTGTGGTCCGTGAAGAGCCCGAGCGGCGTGGGCAGGCACAGAGCATCCTCCCCGTAGCGCTCCCACCGCCCCCGGGACCAGGCGCACAGAGACGGCGCGTCCGGGGTCCAGCGCACGGGAGCGCTTCCCGTCTGACGGCGAAAGGGCACGGGCCAGAAATAGAAGGGGGAGGAGGACACCGTGACCTTTCCAGCAGCCGGTGACGAATAAAACTTTCCGGTTACCTGTAGGAAGGCGCAGGGCAGGCTCCGTTATCGGCTCATCAAAGGACGATATCCTCTGTGAGCAGGACAGCCACAGCCACGGCGCCCGGGGAGATTCCTGGGATGAGCCTGCCGATGCCTGGCTCCAGAGGGTGTAGGGCTCCGGCCGGGAGCTCTAAGGATGCTCCTGGAGCTGAGCAGGGAGGGAGGAGAGGATGGTGGCTGCTACCAGCGCCTGCAGGAAGGCAGAGATATCTCTCTGCCAACAGGCTCCCGGGGTCCTTTGGCTGCTCCCCTTGGGACACCTTTGGACAGGAGGGGGATGGGACATCCCCATGCTCAGCCATGTGCTCAGTGCAAGACACCCCCAAAGACCCACCCGGCATCCACCTCCGCGTCCCTGCACCAGGGGACACCCGGAGGCAGGAGGGAGCGGATGCTGCAGCCAGGGTGCACACTGTCCCCACTAAAGGGATCAGAAATGTCCCTGCAAACCCCACGGCAGCTGATCCCAGGAGGAGCCTTTGCAGGGAGCTGCCTCCGGGATGCAGTGGCACCCACCCGGATGGAGCAAGGCAGCCGTGCTGCCCCCAGCCCGGTTGTCCCCCTGCTCGCTGACCCGGGCGGGGGGATGGCAGCCGCCCCCCGGCCCGCCCCTCACAGATGGCGTGGGCAGCCAGCACAGGTGGCCCTGTGCCACGGCAGATTGGGGCCGGCTGCCTGCGGAGTGCCCGGGAAGGGCTGTGTCTCTGGCACGCTCTGGAGCCCTGAGCAGAGCCAGGGCCCCTCATGGCACGGGGGGTGCAGAGCCCAGGGGGTCCCACAGTGCTGTGCCCAGTGCTGGATCCAGCGCTTCAGCACCAACACCAGAGCCCTGTAAATTAATAAACTGAGCACATGGATGGGTGACAGCGAGCTGGTGAGTCAGGTGTGAGGGGGGACACAGGCCCCAAAGAGATGAGCTAGCCCAGAGCATCGGGAGCCTTTGGAAGGGTCCAATTTTAAGGAATTGCATTACACAGTGCCGTGCAGGGACAGTCCAATGCAGATGTCTGGACTGGATCCAACATCTTGTGAGATTCTCGGGATACAGCTTCCCAGAGTCCTTCCAACAAGGGTGGGTGCCAGACACCCGAACTGGATGGTCTGGGACTCACTTCTAGAAGAAAAGGACCTGCAAGGGGAGAAGAGAAGCGCCTGAGTTCTGAATCATCCCCAATCTGTCCCTCTCCATGGGTGATGGCGCTCAGCCCGCGGGCCCAGGACAGGAGCATCAGGGTGGGCACGACGTGGCAGTGATGGTATCGGCTCCAGCAGGGGCACTGGGTGGGGATGGTGGGACTGTCCCAGCTCGAGGGGACCCATCTCGTGGCATAGAGGGAGCCGGAGATGTGGTGCAGGAGCTGTCAGGGCAAGGGTGGTGGCTGGAGCAGGTAAATCATTAATGCTGGAGAAAGCCAGGCTGGCATCCTGCCCATCACTCGTCGATAGGAAAAGTTGATGTTGGAAGGAGAATTTTCACATGTAACCTTCCCCTCCCTTCTCTGCCTTCCCTCCGGGGGCAGAGGGCTGGAGCAAGGAGCCAGCCCGGAGCCACGCACGCACCCAGCCCCAAACCAGCCTCTTGCCGAGCACGTTCTCTTCCAGCCCAGCTGGTTTTGCTCCCAGCCTGCTCCGTCTGTGCACATTAAAGCTTTTTCTAGGTCTGAACTGCTTTTGGCAAGCCAGGCTCCTGTCGGTCCCCACCACCCTCCCCATGGCTGCTCCCCCCGATCCGCTCCCCGTCTGGCTCCCGCTCCCCCTCCCCGGTCGAAGCCCTGCCAGGGACATGGCAAATCAGCGCGAAGCCTGCGGGGCAAATCGGTACAAATGAGACCGAGCAAGAGGGTGGGGAGGGACGGCGAGAGGGGGGGCGATGACTCCTGGGTTGGCGCTTCTGTTCCCGAGTTTGATGTTTCCTGCAAACAACCCTGTAAATGCTCAGCAGTGGTTTCGGACATCAGCTGCCCCCGCCTCGGCGGGGTTTGGGGCCGCTGGGTCCCAGACGGGGGGGACAGCTCTCGCCCCGCTCCCACAGCCTCCCGCAGCCTCCCGGCCCTGAGCAGGGACCCAGCCGGGACGGGGGCCGAGCTGTAAGTCCTGACATTTCAATCTGTTTTGGGGAGGGATGGGATGGGATGGGCGGAGGGTGGAAGGTGCTGGAGGCAGCAGAGGGACTTACTGCGGATCTGGGCAGGGAACAAAACCCACCAAGGACCCGGAGAGGAAAAAAAAGTCCCTGTGAAAAGCTGCCTGCTCCTGCCAGTTTTGCACTCTTCCAAACGGACTTCCAGGCATCTGGCGGTGCCCGGGGAAGCCCTGTGCCACGCCACAGGCAGGGGCTGTGCCAGGAGCAGGAGCTGGTACCCGGAGCGGGGATGTGCAAACCCGCTGGGAGCCGGAGGCCGACTGCTCCCAAGTGATGCTCGTTGATCCCGCTCTCCGGTCTCTTTGCAAGCCGTGTAACTCCTGATTATTAAAGGCACTCGGCACCGGGGAGGTCATATGGGGCCTTTCTGCTTGGGTTGCTCTCCTAATGACACGTCCGACTGCCTTCACCGGGGATCTGCTCATGCGAGTACCCGACAATAGAAAGTTTGGGAAGGATTTTGGATGCTTTCCCCTTGACCGTGTGGTGGTTGCAGAGGTCTGACAGATTTCCCCACTGAAAAATGAAAGGATACATCGGGAAAAGGGAAGCGGCCCGGGAGGACACAGGACAGGTTAATTTTAACGTATTTACTGCTCCCCGTTTGGGTAATAATCAAAAAGATGAATGGTTCTCTGCAGGTTTGGAGATGTGATGAGTATTTGCAATTGTGAAAAAACACAAACCAGGGGAAGAAGGAAATTCAACAGTAAGACAGTATTTTCCTTGTTGTCCATATTTTGTTTCCCTCTTAATCCTTCTTAAAGGAAGTGAAAACTAAAGAGAGTTGTTGAATTGCCAGAGGAGGTGAGTTACTGAGATGCTTAATGGTCTCAACTAGGAATATACTTCCTCACGCCAGGGAATGCGTGTTTGTAGGAATTTTGGCAATTAAATCAAAAGGTCATGTAACAAGTAACAGTTCACAGCAGTCAGGGGCTTCCTAAAAAAAAGTAGGGGAATCAGGTCACTGAGGGCCAGCTGTGCATCAGGGCGGTGGCAAATCCCGGGACTGGCACGGGGAGCAGTTTCTGGCACCCACTGGGTGCTGCTGCCCTGCTCTTGCTCCTCCTGCACGGTGAGGATTTGGGTTCCACCCCGTGAAAACCTGGGACAGGAGGTTGTGGTTGTGTCATTCCTCATGCCCTTAGGTCTTCTCACTCTTTCCTGGAGATCCCCAGGAATTTCAGAGCGCTGCCCCAGCCGGAGGCGGTGGGGGCACCCCGGTTTGGAAGGGGGATGCAGACAGACCCCTTTCCTGCCCAGCCATTCGGGGACTGTCACAGCGGCTGCTCCCGGGAGCCGCAGGAATGCGGCTGCACGGCCATTCCGCCTCGTCCTGCGGTACAGCACAGCTTAACGAGCTGCACTCCTCTTCCTGCGCCAGCTAATAACATCCCTGCCTCCTCCCGGTGGCTTTGCCTCGGGGCCTTGTTACTCCTCCTGGTCATCCCTTCGCCAGCGCAGACCTCGCTGGGCAATTTGGTGGCCAAGAGCTACCTGCCCGCTCGGCGTCCCTGCCTCCAGTTAGTTACAGCAACATCCCTCGGTTCCCATCCCCGCACTGCAGCCTGGGCACTGCCCATGGAGCGGGGCCAGGGGCTGAGCAGCTCAGCTCATTTTGGGGTGCAGTGGAGCTGGAGACACAGGGAGGATCCCAGCAGGCAGCACCACCCTTGATCTGCATTAAAAGCCCAACCAGCGCTACCAAGTACCAGGCAGAAGGCAGAGAATTGCCTGCTGTCCACGGGTCAGCCCACAGCGCTGCAGAGATTCCTGCCCAATAATAAATACGATGATGATGATAATGATAATAATAATAATAATAATAATAATAATAACAACAACAACAAATAAAAACTTGTTTGGGAAAAATATCTGCCTGCAAAGAGGTGTGATGTGCTCAGGGTGTGATGTGCTGCCTGATGTGCTCCATGTCCCCGGGGAGCAGCCTCCTCCCTCCTTCTCCTGGGAGCAGGGTATGCCCCAGGAACAATCTGAGGTTTTATGGCTGAAGGTTTTATGGCTGTCCCATCCCTGTGTGAAGGCTTCTACCTGGCAGAGCTCCTCCACATTCCCTGGAGTCCATCCCAACTAGCTTTTCTGCTCTGCAATTTCCCTGCTGTTCCCAAGCTCTCCCAACCAGCATTGGACCACTTCCCCTTTAGATTTTTATTTAGCAGGTGGAATTGTTAGTGCTCCCCTAAGATGGGCAGAGAGAAGCAGGGGATGTTCCTACCTAGGACCATTTTGAAATGGGTTTTACAGCTGGCTGGATTTCATGGATATAGTCACAAAATTGTACTGGTGTTGCTGGTGGATCAGCATATAAACTCTCCCCTCCCCAGTTCATTTTATTGGCTTCAATCTCAAACATACCAAGTCCCTCACAGGTGGCACTTCCTTGGTGGCTGGATAGACCCAAAATTACTGGGGGCTGGCAGGGAGGAGCAGGGATATGCCCATGTTCCCTGGGTGGGGCCCCAGCATTGCAGCAGCCCTCCTTTTCTAGGAGTGGTTGAAATCATGGCCCCTTCTTGGCCATGTTTTGGTTAAAAAGAGATCTGTGCTGTAACTCAGAGGAGGGGGGACCTTTGGGGATTACCCTGTGAGAGCAACATCCCAGCCGAGAAAAGGAAGGGGTGTAGTGTGTGTGAAGCAAGGTCAAAACAAAGTGATCTGTGGTCCCCTTTCCTGGCAGGACAGTCCAGCAGGAGGGAGGCAGTGACTGAGTGTGTCTGCTGGCACATCTGTATCCACATCTGTACTGAGCAAAATTCTTTGGCTGAGTGGGGTGATCTCAAATAAGGCCTGGGTGGCTGCCACCAGCAATGCTCTGCTTTGCAAGCTCCTGGGGACACTGACCCAAGTGAGAAAGCCCCAAGAGGGCCAGCTGTGGGCATTGCTGGCTCCATCCCAGTCTCTGCTGAGATGTGCAGAGGTCCCTGCAGGGACACAACGGCCCCTGGCCCTACAGCACACGTGGCTCAGACCCATCAGGGAGCACCCAGAGTGAGCCAGACGTAATCTTGGTCTCTGGGACAGCTGTGAGCCCTCCTTGAAGTCCTTTCTTTCTTCAAGAGTGGCAAGAAGGTGCCAGGATGAATTTACTGGGGGCAAATCTTGCCAGAGTAGCACAACTGCCCACTGTGAGGAGAGGACTGGCTGCCTCAACAGGGGAGGGAGAGAAAGGGATCTTGTTTAAGTGACCTTAGCATGGCTCCTGACATGGTCTCCTGCAGAGTCCTCATGGCCAAACTGGAAGTGTAAAGACAAGGTGGGTCAAAAACTGGCTGGACTGTCAGGCTCAATTGGCTGTGCAAGGTGCAGCTCCCATCTGGAGAAAGTGAACGGCAAAGCCCTGTGTTTGGGATGCAGTAACCCACTGCAGCAGGGTATGTCCTGGCAAATGGGCTAAAAAGCAGCTTTGCAGGAAAGGAGCCACATCCAAGACACGAGCAGAGTCAGAATCTTGACTGCCAGGAGCTGGACTAAGAGAGGGAAGGATGTGAAAGGCTCTGAGAACAGGAGGAAGAATGGAAACGCAGAAGGGTGAGGGAAATGCTTGGGATGTCCTTGTGTGAAGCTCCTCCCCTGTAGCAAAGGGTAAGTGAGGACACAGCAATGGACACATCCAAGAGCAGGAGAGGGCTGGGCTGCAAGGCAGGAGTGGGGAAGGCAGAGAAGGGGTGAATACTCCCTGTTCCTGTCCCCAGAGGACATTGGGTGGATCTGAACTGCAAGAAGGTGCATCTTCTGGTGGGAAGATGGAGAGTGATTTGGTGAGCAGCAAATACAAGAACAGCAGGTGGGAGAGAGCTTGAGGTGTGAGCAAGGCTGTATCAATATGGGAACCTTTGGTCATCTTTGGTGTGTCTTAGGAGACACAAAAAGAGCTGGGCTCTGCCAAGCCAGGAAAAGCAAAGCGGAGGAGATCTCCTTTCTTTCTTATCATTCCCATCCCCAGGGCATGTATGGAACATGAACTGTCCAAGGATAAATGTAAAGTGGAGAAGAACATTTCCAGTATGAGGAACTGGGCTGTAGAAGTTTGAGGAGCCTCAGGGAGCCTGTGAGTTGGTCAAGGGGTGACTAAATGCACCTCGGTGTATGACAGAGCTCATTGCTTTGCAGGGCAGGTGACAGAGGAGGTGGAATCTTGCCCATACCCAGACTGGGGATCTGTGCTCACACAGGCAGAGAGTTGGTCTAACCTCTGTGTCCACTCTGAGAATACTCATGTGGCTTGGTCCGTGGGGATGGGAGAGGTGGAGTTTGGTAATCAGAGCAGAGCTGAGCCCCACTTGCCCATCCTGGACTGCTGCTGGTGTGCTACGGCATACAGAGGGGACAGGTGCCAGTGACCAGAAAGAGCTTCTGTAGATTGCCACCATCCCCAGAGACCCTTCAGATGGAAGGCTGAAAGGGAACCTCTCAGTGCAGGTGGCCACAGGCAGTGGGATCCATCCTTGGCTGTCACACCAGCAGCAGAAGGAGAAATTTGTAAGTGGGGAAAGGAATTTCAGAAGTCATAGAAACTGGAAGAAGCTATGGAATTCTTTTCTGGAAACAGGAAAGCCCTGCACATAACAGCATGACACAGACTTTAGCACAAAGGATGGCTGTACCTACATCCCTCTTCCAGCTGCACACACTTCTTAAGCCCCCCCCAAGTTCTCTCCAGCTGTCCATCATATTCCCATGCTCACCATGCCAGTTTGGACACCATCTCCTCTGCCATCCCTGTATGCCAACCACACTGTTGATCCTCCTGAGTTGCACAGACACCTTCTCCTCTATCCGGCTGCACACTGTCATTCAGACACTGATGGTGTCTTCACAAATGTGGAGATAATTTTGCCAATGAGCTGCTGACTCCATGGCTGGGAGCCTGTGGTCTCCTGAGGCTCCATTAGCAGGTAGAGTGGAGGTGGAGGAAGATGTAGGAAGCTCCCACAGCGGGGCTGAGGCAGAAGCTCTGCGGGTGGTTGATATAATGTGGAGAGACAGTCTTGTATCTCCTCACCAGGACCTGCTTCTTCCCCTGAAGGGTTCTCAGTAAGAAAGGCTGTGGGAGGAAAGACTTTTGCGGTGGAGGACCCTCACGTCTCTGCAGAGTAGCCTGGAGGCTGTGACGGCCTGATCTCATCTCTCAAGGAGCCTGTGAGTTGTGCTGTGAGTGTCACAGGCAGACGACGATGACTCCAGCCCATTGCCGCTTGGTTGAATGCTTTTCACGGGGTGTTGGGGTTGCCACAGGGAGCCTTCAGGCCAACTTTTTGTGGGTGGAGGCTAGTGAGAGGTCAGAGACATAGAAACACTTCTTGAGCAAGTGCACAAATGAGAGAAGATTTGACCCAAAATGAGGGAAAACTTTACATGTGGAGTTGCTGTGCCTACAGGGAGTATGTTCATCATCTGGATGAGGGACATTCTAAGGCCAGGCAGGAGATGCCAGACAACCTGCACATCCAAAGGCAGCAGTGCTCATAAAGATGGACTCACCCCATGTGTGGGCTAGGGTTTAGGCCTCACCAAAATCCACCTGTGAAGAGATCTAAGCTTCCCCATCAGAAACTCCAGATCCCTCCAAATGCTGGAAACGCAAAGGCTGGGAATCTAAATGCTGTCAGATTTGTAGACAATGACTCTGATTTTGTCTTAACCCTTGAGATGTGAAGCACATGGCTTGTGAGCCCACATATGGAGACGCAGAATTAGTGATGAAGAGCACTCTGAGCAGCAGAGCCACACTGAGCTACAGGGCGTGGGCCACAGCCTCTGGCCTTGGACACAAAGATGCTGTGGTTGGGCAGACATGGAAAGATGGTCTGGAGGAGACAGGAAACCCCAGCTCTTCTGAAGACGTGGTTTTGGGGAGAGATTTTGGTACAACAGTTGATATCAAGCTGGAGAAAGGCACAGCTCGAGGTGGGAATAATTTCAAAGCTGCTGATGTAGGGAGCCAGAGGCAGAGGTGGTGGGATGGCCTCACAGTCACTCACACTGCAGCTGTACAGCGTGATGCTGGAGAGGTGCAGAGCTCCCAGCCCCACCAGCCACGCTCCCCTCCTCTTGCTGAGTGCCAATTGCCTTCCTCCCAGCTCCGATAAACGCTTAAAAGCTCAAATCACACAACTCCAGGCTATGAAAACGAAAAGGGACCCGATAGCCGCTAATAGCCGAGCAGCCCCTGCGGCAAAAGCTTGTAGTGTAGGGAAAGTGGTTTGCATTGATCAGCCCGCCTGCTCCAGCCACGGCGCTGGGGAAAACGGGACAAAACCCCAGGCAATTTCCGGAAAGGCAGCGTCTGGGTAATGGTAGGAGGTAATTGTGAGGTTGGTGTGAGATGCCACCAAAAGGCCATCCTTCTGCTCCTCACTGTCCTGTCCTGGCATAGTCACCAAGGCAATGCATCCCTGGATGACAAACAGCAATGCCAGGGCCACACAAGCTGGAGTGGTGCTGAGCCCCGGGAAGCAGCTGGTGGATGTAGGAGCAGGGAAGAGTTGTACTGTGGTTGGTGCTGGGTGTGCAGGCACCACCAACGAAATACCACCTGTGGAGGGTAGGAGCAGCTTGTAAGAGACCACAAGAATCCTCAGCTGCAGGGCAAGGTGCAAGGCAGAAGGTTCGTCACAACAACACTGAATGGAGAAGAACTTCAGTGCCTTTCTTGAGCCCATTCCTCCATGCCATGTCCTACAGCCATCTGGGAAAGGTTGAGGGCAGCCAATTTCCACGGGAGCGTTGCAGCTCTCTGGCAGCCTCCCAGTCAGCACTGGAGCACTTGGAGGTCAGCAGCAAAGAAAGGACATCAGTTTGAGAGACGGGGTCTTTGTTCCAGTCAGAAAAGCTCTTGGGAGTCTGCAAAAGCAACCAGAGCAAGTTCCCATGCCCACCTACGGGTGGAGAGGGTTTGTATTGGTACAGGAACACCCACTGGGCTGAGCCCCTTCCTGCAAGTGGCTGCCACAGACCAGGAGCAGGCTCAGGGAAGGGGATGGGATCTGGAAGGGTTTGGCCCTGTGTCCAGCCTCAGCCTGGGAAGGAGATGGTGGAGCAGGGGTGTGGTGGCGAGCCATGTGTCTGGAGAGTGGACAGGGACCGTGGTTGCTGATTCTACCAGTCAAAAAATTGGGGAGCATCAAATGAGAAGTGTGGGGACAAGGTGGAGGATGAAGCTCTGGGTGGCGTGCTAAGAACTCCCTGCTGCAGCATGCTTCAGGGGCTAAACATTTCCACGGCTTCCAGAAAAGCTCCTGCAGATTCAGAGTGGGGATGTGCATTCTTTGTGCTGCATCCAGTGGCACCCAGTCTACTGGGATGGTGATGGGTTAGGAAAATTGGAGCAGTACCATAGATGCTTGCTCTACACCCTGGAAATTGAATTTTGGCTGTTATTTGAGACATGAGCTGGATGGACAACTGAGGTGCTGCCCCAATGGCTGTGTGCCCTTCCCTGCATGCCTGTGCCTGGAGACCGGGCTGGGATTTTTTAAGTGCTGAAGCACCAGGGACTGCATATCTCTTTCGTGGGCATCTCTCTCTTCTTCCTTCCCTTTGTCTCTCCTTCTCTTTCTCCTCCCCTTGCCGCTCGGCTCCCTCCATCGGAGCGTGCCCCTCTCCCCTCGGCGGTCCCGGGGAGGAGAGCGGGGATGCTGCAATTCCCAGGCACAGGTGCGCGGTGCCCGCCGCGCGCTGCCCCCAGGCACGGCCCTCGCTGCCGCAGCTGACAGCCCACTGGAAATAATGTGTTGTGGCAGAGAGAGACTCAGCAGACCACGAAGATCTGCTGGTGCGGGAACTGCTCAGCAACCAGGAGCCACAACGCTTGTCTCCCGGCTCCGCAGGGCCCGAGCCGGCTCTGAGGATGCCTCCCCTCTGCCGGAGCCTGCCTGCCTCACACGCAGGGCACTTCTCCACTCTCTCCCATCCTTTCTCTTTGCTCTTTCCCCTTTTCCTCCCTTGCTGTTCCTCTCTGCAGCGTTAAGGATGTGGAAGCAGCCAAGCTGCCTGTCCCTACCCGGGGCAGGTCTCCGCCATCCCCTGCACCACCGGGCACAGGAGGGGAACAAACGGCTCTTGCAGCAGCCTTGGAGGAGGAGGATCAGGTGTGCAGGAATGGAACAACTAGTTCCAGTCTTCCAGCAAAGATTTAATCTGCCTCTGGCATATAAACAGCAAATGTTTGTTCAACTGACCTGCAAACAGGCGACGTGCATCGCAGCGAGGCCGAGGCGCCCAGCTCCCCGCTCCGCCACTCTTGGTTTCTTGCCCTCTAGCAGGGTGACACGGGGCAGGGGACCAGGGACAAGCAGATCCAGGATGCTCAGGGCGCCCCAGGCTCAGTGGCTGGAGCAGGGAGTGATGTCGGAGGGCTCCATCCTGCCCAGCTGCTGCTGCATCCCTTCTCCTCCCCCGGGCAGCACAGCGTGTGTGGAGCTCTCACAGCTCCCAGGCGTGACGCACACACAGAGTGGCTGAGGGCTGAAGGACAAGCGTGTCCCCATGGACAGGCTGTGAATGCTGAGGTGAACCTGCAGGCAGGAGGCCCCAAGCTCTGCCCGCACATCTCACTGTGATGGGAGAAATCAGCCTGGACTGCTGCAGGTCAGGGCTGCGCTCTCGGGGCTTCCCCCCACATCCCAGTGGATGCAGGTTCATTACAAGGGGACATTCTTGCCTATTTTCTGTGTGAGCAGATCTTAGTGGCAGGGCTGGCTACCAGCTCACCCCACAATGTGAGCATGCAGGGGGTTGTCCCCCAGCCCTGCCTGCAGCTCAGCCTGCCCCTGGGAAAGACACAGTATGGCTCATTCCCTGTCCCCGTGGCAGGTGGGAGATACTCCACTGTTTGATGTCAAACCTCAGAAAGAAATTTGAAAGGGTTCTATGCAGGTAATTCTATCACAGAAATGCTGTCACCATGCTCTCAGGGGAAGGGGATACCCCTAGGTGCCCGTGGTGAGGAGAGAGGGTACCAGAGCATGGGAACATCCTTCAGCTCAGCACAGCCCTGCCTGGGCATGGGGCTGGTGGGACTGTCCCCAGGGCCACTGGTATTGCAGGCTGCAGACAGAGCATCCCTGTGTGCCTGCAGCGAGATAATCAGGGAAAAAAGCATGGAGCCATGGGGCTGCAGGGAGAGAGGCCAGCCCCAAGGAGTGGGCTCACCAAGGGGAGCAGCAGGAATGCCATCCAGCCATGGGAGGTGGGCACTATCACAGGGCCATGTGGCAATCCATCATCCTCTGGTGCTGCTGCTGCTGCAGGAGCCCCTTCCCTGCCCATCTCACTTTGATTCCAGCCCCTTGGCACTGCTGTGCTGACTCCCCTGCCCTGGGAGATGCAGCCCTGCAGGGAAGCCCCCCAGACCATGTGCAGAAGGAAGTGGGCTATGGCTGACACACTCCAGGCCACTAGGGAGCAGGGCCTGCCCCCAGGAAACTCTCTGTCCCAGCTGCCCAAAATTGTAGAGAAATACTCTGTTTCCCTTCTGATCCTCCAAATCTTGTCTCCTTCTTCCCAGAAGCCAGGGAGCAGACTTTTCCCCCAAATGGCTCCAGCTGACACAGAGAGCTCTGCCTCGGCACCTGATACAAGGGAGAAGGGTTTGGCCCCTGAGAAATGAACTGCAGGCACACAGAATGAGCCCTCAAATTCCCTGCTCTCCTCAGGAGAAGCTGGCAAGTCCCTCCAGAACAAAGCAGTGTCTGGAGGGGTGGCACAGGCGTTTGCATCAGTGTTGAGTGCCCTGTGACTGCTTGGCCATCTGTGAAGGAGCCCAATTTCATGACTATGGTGCCTGTGAAGTCTGGCTCCTCTGTGAGATGAGGAGTGGGGGGAGCTGTGCCCCCTGCCCATCTCAGAGCTGGTAGGGGCCAGGCTGTGGGACAAGCATGATACTACTGTCCCCAGAGAGGCTGATGTGGGAAGCACAGAGGGGGCAGCCCAGTGTTAGGGTCCTGTGGGGGTTATTGCCTGGATATTTTGATTTTGGCATCACCTGGAAGTCGGAGAGGTAGTTTAGCCTGGACTGCTTTTCCAGGCCAGATTATCCTTATTATGTCACAGGACAGTGTCAGTCCCATAGGGTCAGGGAGGCTGGACTGCTTTTCTAGCAGTAACACCAGGTTACAGGCAGTCAGTCTGCAGCCTCTCCCATCCAGTCAATCCATCCCATTGCCCTCTTTGTACCTGGATCACACATCCACGTGCAGGATTGCAGGCATCAAATTTAGCCCAGCTCTGCAGCAGTTTTGGTGCCAGAGTTTTGGAACACCTTGGTAGGCTCTGCCACTGCCATACCCCAGGAGATAGCAAAGCCAAATGAGTCTGTGCCCAGCGCAGTGTTGGGGCTGATGACTCTTTTCTCTTTTATCCCCTGTCTTCAGCAGGGAAATGGTGCCTGAGCTGGGCTGGGGCTGCCCCAGAGAGGCTCCGGCTGGCCAGGCAGGTCACCTGGGCACCTCAATGTCAGTTTGAGGTGGTTTAGCTCCAACGCCTTTAATAGTGCTTGTTTTCCTTTTCCTCTGGGGTGGTTTGAGAGAAGAGGGTCGATAATGGGATCCGTGTATACAGGCATGCCTGCAGGCTTTGGGCAAAAATTCCATCACTGGCCTGGTTTAAATCTCAGAGCTGGGAGCTCCATGCTGAGGTCCCAGAAGCTCCAGTCTCTGTGGCTTCTCTCTGTGGGGTCAGAAGGTGCCCATGGAGCAGAGCCATCTCCCCAGGAGCTTTAGGCACAGCTCACCACCTCCATGCTGTCCCTCTTCCAGGGCCCACTGTGCTTCCCAGAGAGGTGTGGGAAGATCCACCTGCCGTGCCCCTCCGTTCCCACCAGGAGCCATCTCCAGGCAGCCTCCACCATGTCCAAGGACGATGGGGGCTGCAAGCTGACCTCAGTCTACAAGCACAAGGAGAGGAAGCCAAAGAAGCCTCACTATATCCCGAGGCCATGGGGCAAACCCTACAATTACAAATGCTTCCAGTGTCCCTTCACCTGCATGGAGAAGTCCCACCTCTACAACCACATGAAGTACAGCCTGTGCAAAAACTCCCTGTCCCTCCTCATCGAGTCTGACTGGCCCTACAAGAAGGGGAACCTGCTGCACCCGGAGCTGCGGCTGCTGCACACGGAGAGCTCCCGCCTGCGCGGGCGGCGCGATGAGCACGACGCCTGCGACTCCTCGGCCACCCCAGGAGGCTCTGTCCGGGCCAAGCAGGTCCCCACCAGGGATGGCCATGAGGAGAAGCCTATGACAGGGGTGGAGATCCTGCCCGCTGAAGGGGCTGGTGAGGAAGGTGGCCAGTTCCAGGAGGAGGAGGAGGATGTTGCTGGCCTGCTGAGGGAGATGGATGCGGGGGAGAAGAAAGAGAGAAACGAAGAGCCAGGTTGCCAAGGTGACCCAGCTGAACCAGAAGTGAACACTTTGGTCTTTGGCTTCAAGAACAAGAGGGACAACAAGCCTTGCAAGGAGGTGGAGCCCGACTTCATCATCACAGATGTCTTCTCCCTCAAGAACCATGTCATGAAGAGCAGGGAAATGGCCTCCCCCGACCTAGATGCAAAGCCAAAGCATTGCAAAGTGCCAAAGAAATGTCTGGCCAGCGGTGGGATCTTGATGGAGCAGTGGAAACTGGTGGCAAATGGGCAAAGGAGGAGCACACCTGAGGTCTCCCCACCTTGTACCGACAGCAACATCATCCCGTGCTACCCTCCTCCAGCCTACAGTGACTACCACGAACCTCAGGGCCTGAACCTCTCACTGCTGGGTATTAACTACCCTTTGAACCCCAGTCTCTTCTCCTACCTGAGCCCCACCATGGCCAACAGCACGGCAACACACCCTCACTTGGCTCAGCTGCCCTTCCTGGCCTCCACAGCACAGCTGATGCACCCCCATGCCTCCCACTTCCAGCCTCTGCAGAGCCCCGAGCGCTCAGCCTTCCTCCCCCGCTTCTACTACCCCCTGCTCTTCGAGCACACCTTCGGCTCCACAGAGAACAAGATGTCCTCCAGCAAGCCAGAGCCCCAGCAGCTGGTGGGCTCAGTCATGCCCACGCCACCCCAAACCAAACCTTCCAGTGAGCCGAATAAACCTGGGCTGCTGAAAGTTCCCCTGCTGAAGACAGGTTTTCCTTGGCCCAAAGGTGTCCGGGAGGAGCCAGGATCTGAGCTCGGCCACTCTGCCATGCTGGGGCAGGAAGAAGAGGAGAAATGGCTGTCCCAGGAGAAGGACAGCACCCCAGCTTTGGGTCTCAGCAACCTACGCAAGAAGTCAGCCACTGACATCTACCAAACTGTGGTGGGGATGAAGGATGGTGCTTTCACTCACAGCAGTGCCAGGAAGACAGAGTTGCCAGTGGTGACCTGTCTGGAGACCAGCAGCCCTCCAGGAAACCTGTTAAAGAGGAAGTTCTCTGCCAATGGGCTGGATTTGATAGGACCTGAAAAGATGATGCCTGGGAAGCTCAGCTACCAGAGCAGGTAAGGTGCCTGAGATCTCTCTCCTCTTCCTCACTTCAGGTTGACATTGTTTATCTCCATATCCTATTGTTTCTCTGCTTCCCCCACTAATCCTGGGATAGCTCCAGGAGCTGAGCACTCTTCAGACTGGTGGTCCACACCAGTGCCCACCCAAGCAGAGCTCCCTGCCCTCCAGGGCCTCAAAAACCCTCAAGTGCATCCAAGCACCTGGGCTATGTCATGCTTGCTGTCCCTTGCCTTCCCTTGATCTACCTGGATCCAGAGGTGATGTGGTGTCCATGTGAGGTGGACCTGTGTTCCCCAGGCACCAGGAAAGCACCTCTTGTGTCCCCAGATATCCCAGGTTTGCTGGAACAACCATTGTCTATTTTTAAACATGCACATTTGCATTCCTTTGATTTACCTTCTGGTTTCAAAGCCCAGAAGGAGGGTCACATTCCCAAACATTTGCTTTTACCTGGGGCTAGAAATGTGCACAGCTCCTTTAAACAGAATTTCAGTTCCTCCCCTGGTTGCGCAAGTCCAGCTGTGGCTCCAAGAAAAATGTCACAGTAAACCCACTGCTTTGACACCCAGAGGAACTTTCTCTGGTGTAGATCTCTGTGGTTTTCTCTCTCCACCTGCCCTTTCCATGCTCCCAGGCTGGCTGGACAGATTCCCTGCAATTGGGCCTTGAGGACTGTGGGATGGTCATTTCCATTAATATTCTCCAGTGCTCCAAGAAGAGGGGGAATCCAGGCTGGGCTAGCTGAGGTGGGATCAGCACCATCTCCCTTTGTCAGTGCCATGAAACATTGTGTGTCAGGATCCATCCTCTTTTCCTAAGCAAGGAGCTGGTCCAGCCAGGGTTCTGCCTGCTCTGACCAAGCCCTTCCTGGAAGGGTTTCATGCTGGCAGCAGCCACTGGAGGAAACCTGGCTAGTCTGGAAATGCTGGCCCTAGACACAAGCATGAGATTTTCCTGTCTCTTTTCCTACTGATTGTATCTGCCTCTTCTCTGCAGTGGTTCAAGGGCCAACCCTGGCCACATCCCCAAGGCCCTGGACAACTGGCACTTGGATGTTCTCACAGGACAGCCTGAGGAACCAGAGAGGGGCAATGACACCGAAGTCCTTCCCTCTGTGGGTGCTGCCCCAGAGCATGGCCTCTGCAAACAGAGCAGACCCCAAGAGACTTCTGCCATGACAGGCTCTGAGGCCACAACCGTGCTTATCGAGGACCTGTCCAAAACCTTGGAGGAGTACCAAGAGGTGGAGAAGAAGCTGTCTGATCTGGCAAAGGAGGACACCCCTGGGCAAAAAGAGCTGAGGGACCAGCTGGTCAAAATCCGAAGGGAGCTCTACCACATCCACCAGGCACTGGAGAAAGCCACAAAACCCCACGAGGGGCCGCTGGACCTGTCGGTGAAGAGATCCTCAGAAGGTCTGGAGAAGGTCCAGCAGGCCAAGAAGGAGCCCTGCAACGCGAGCCTGGGAAGTGAGAAGCTTCATGGCAAAGACCAAGGGCCCCTCAGCAAATGTCCTGTGACTGGGGAGGCTGGAGACGGGGAGGGGCTGCCCAACTGCCTCCTGGAGGCTGAGAACAAAACCATTGACCTGCTGATCAAGATGAGCCGCTCCGAGAGCCTGCGGGCGGCCTCCTCCGAGGCGCCTCTGGGGGCCGTGATCAAGGCCGAGGTGCTGCCCCTCACCGTGCCCCTGGAGATGCGCCACGTCATGGAGCCCTACTACAGCCGCACCACCAAGTGTGAGGCGGACTCCAGCGTGCTGCTCTGCTCCGACGGCAGGTCCAGCAGCACGCAGGGCCCGCAGCTCCCGCTCAGCGCCGAGGACGGGCCCCTGGGCTGCCGGGCCGTGCAGCGCTCCCTGTCCTGCAGCCTCCCCAGCGACACCGACGCCGTGTGTGTCCACAGCCCTCTGCATGCTGACCCCTAAGTCCACCTTGCTCAAAAGCTCCTGGATCTCACTGACCACCTCATGCTTCACTGTCCCAGTGTCCCACCTCTCCACTCCTCCTCTTCGCCATGGATGAAAGCTTCACCATTGCCTGGCTGGGACGACTGCTGTTCCAGCAGCTCCCCCAGCTGAATCCACCAGGTGTAAAAAATCCAGTCCCTGTGCTCCCCAGTGCGCCACAGACAGTGCTGCTGGGCTCTGCATGCTCCCAGCCTCAGCATCCTAGTCCTGGAATTCCCTTCAAAAGGGGAGTCACCAGCAGGCACCAGGAGAAAACTGCCTAAAGCACCAAGCTTTCCTCGAAAGGCTCACCCAGCCCTCTCATCAGGGACACTCAGGGACGTTTGCAACCCAGTTCCCATAATCTGTGGATAGGGGAGGGACTACAGGGGGCCAATCCTTGGTCCAGGTTGTGCTCAGACTGTCACCTTGTACAGAGCAAAGAGTCCCACAGAGGCTGGAGGGTTATAGCCAGGAACCAGATGCCCAGCTAGATTGATCCAGAGGCCAAGAGTTTTCTGCACTGTGGAGACAAGAACATCCTGCCAGTCACAACAAGTGCAACACAGGAGCCACCTTGCCAGCTCCACACCTGCGTCCTGAGCTCTCTTGACCAGGCCATTTGCCATGTGTAGGGAATGCTGGGCTGTGGGGACTTTTTCCTGTCCACTGACCAGCCAGCGTCCTGGTCCTCCTTTTGCCTTCACACAGAAAGGACCTTCCCTCCCTCTCTCTCCATGCAGATGTGATGCATGTTCCTCACCAAGGCCCCGATCCTGCAGAGTTCAGCTCCCAGGAGCTCCTGCCCACTAATCCTAATCCGCCAAACACTGGCACTTGGGACAGCAAAATGGGTGAGATGATGCTGCTGTGAACCACAGAGCTCAAGGGACACAAACCCCCAAAACAACTGTGAAAGGACAAACTTGGCCTGTCCCAAGCTGGAACAATGCTGAGCAACTGTCCCTGAGCCAGAGCACTGGAGGTCAAAACACGCAGGCAGGTGCCTGCTGCTTGTGGGATCAGCACTGGCCTCCCCAAAAGATCATGTTCTCCCTGTGTTCACTGGGATTCTGTTGTCCCAACTGAGACCCACTGCAGGGCAGTCACTTGTCCCTGGCCTCATCACCTTTCTGAGAAACATCTCTTCTGGCTCAGGATGCCCTTATGCTGGGCCCAGGAACTCTCCCTGTAGTGCTGTCCTGGAAAAGCATTTCCTCTGCTCTGTGTTCAGGACATCCACACTTTGTATTCAGGACATGGTGTGGTGTTCTGTCAGCACCCAGGGCCTTCGCCAGCTCAGTGTTTTGTTCCTTGAAATGGGAAGTGCTGGGATGGTGGCCAGGAAGGCAGGACAAAGAGGACAGTGGCAAAGCCACAAATAAGGGACATATACAGCACATGCCAGGAGTTTACACACTCAGGGCCCAAAGAGGACAATTCCACTGTGGTGGCTGAAGAAGGCAAGGCCCCATGTGGGACCTGGGACTCCAGGTGCTTTGACAGACCCAGACAATATGAAGAGTTGGCTCTTCTCACCTGATTGCTCCCTGGGCAAATCTTCCATGTCATCAAAGGGGTTTATTTCTCACTACAAGAATTTGTTTGGGGCACAGGGACCTGTGGAGTTATTGGGCTCCTCTCTCTGGAGGAAAGTGTAGGGTGGGGAGGATGGGGACATTCAGAGGAGAGATGCTCAGCTCAGCAGTATGGACCTTTTGAGCCAGCTCCAGACCTTCCTGATGGGCCATGTCCTGCTGCTTCCCAGAATGGCCTTGGTCCCACAAGAGAAGGTGGGAAGACCCCACCAGAACAGAGCCCAGGACCTGGGTGGAAGCTCCTCAACCCCAGACACCAGGGAGGTGGCATTGCCCAGCCTTTCTGGGTTTGAATTCTGCTGTCATCTCTGGATTCCAGAACACCATGAGTACAGCAGACCTTGCTCACATCACCCTCCCCCAACAGCCTCCCAGCCTCCCTTCAGCCTCTTCTGTCATCCTGTGCCCCTCTGTAACACCATTCCTTGCTGTCACCTCATCCCCCCAGCTCCCTCACTGCCTTGGCAGCCAGCCAGCCAACCTTGCCTGTTCCCATATCTCAGGGCTCCCTGTTCTCCCCCTCACCATTTCTTCTTCCATGCTTGGACCTTCACGCCAGTCACAGCAGGAAACCCACGGGCACAGCCAGGAAGTTGGAGTCCCACTTTCCCATTACACCCTTCCCTGCCCACCCAGCCTTTATCTCCTCTGAGGAACACCAAGTCATGTAGGTCTCTCTGCCCACCTGGAAACCACATCTCCTCCCAGTTCCAAGCATCATTCCATATTTTTCAGCAGATCTCCATCTGAACGTGGGCGTCTTGGAGGTCCAGGACACCAGAGGGGTAGCTGAGCTCTGGGACCATCAGCCCTGAGCTTCAGCAGGAGATCCACACTCAGACCACCAGGCAGTGCTGCCCTTCACCCCTTTTTAGCTGCAATGTTGCCTGCACTCTGTCACCTCTCTATCCCCAGGCCCTGACCCCATCCTGCTGCCAGAGCTGGGATGCTGCCTTGCTCTGTGGTGCCCATGGTGTGAGCTGGGCACCTCCCATGAGTAGAGCAGTGTGTCACTCACTGTGTCCCTCACCTCTGCAGAAAACCAGGGGAGGGGAAAGTGGAAGCTGGGGCCAATCACACAGTATTTATTGTTCACAGTTTTACGAATGTACAAAACAAAAACCAAACCATTAAAGAGAAAACCTTCAAGTGGGAGTTGCTGCTGGCTGCTTTGTTGTTTCCTGGGAGCTCTGCCTGCTCTGGCTGGATCCTGCAGCAGTCTCGTGCCACAGTTCCTATCACAGAGCCTCTGTTTTTGAGGTGCCAGGTGAGCCACCAGCAGGATGTGGCACTGGCTGAGTGTGGTCTGTGTTTACGTGGGTGGGCTTTGATTCTTCCATTCTGCTGGATCAACACCAGAGTCCCACTGGCTTGTCCCATGCTGGGGAGAGGGGCTGCCCACTGTGTCTGACAGCAGAAGTCAGGCTGAGGTATGTCCTCACAGAAGCCATGAGTGTCCTAATTCATAGAATCCCAGAATTTCAGAATGGTTTGAGTTGGAAGGAAGCTTAAACCTCATTTCCTTCCATGCCCTGCCATGAACAGGGACACCTTCCACTATCCCAGGTTGCTCCAAGCCCCTTCCAACCTGGCCTTGGACAGTTCCAGGGATGGGGCAACCTGTGCCAAAGTTTCACCACCCTCACAGGGGAAAATTTTCTTTCTAGCTGGTAATCTAAACCTACTCCCCTCAAGTTTGAAGTCATTCCTCTCATCCTATCATGACTCTACTTGCTCCTGCAGAAGTCCCTGCACACACACATGGCCTTTTCCTTCCATGTCCTTTACAATCTGTCATGGCTGGACTTTGGGACCACCACACCAGCCCCTCAGTTCTGGTGCAGGGAAGAGCAGAGAGAGAGTGCAGGGTCCTATCCGTGTTCCCAGTTCCACCCTGTCCATCAGCCTTTGCACCTTGTCCCCTGGGGTGCTGCTAGCACCCCCACAGAAGGGATGGCTCCCCTCTCTGCCCTGCCATGCCTGTCCCAGGCAGTCCTCTTGCCAGGAACTCCTGCCTGCAGGCCACCAGGGAGGTGGCTGAGCTGGTGGCACCATTCCAGTTGAAAAGATGAAAGCATTTACTCTTACATTTAAATAATGGATGGGAGTTGAACTACCAGGGTGGCTTATCCAGGCTGCAATCTGCACCCGCAGGGCCCTCAGCCCACTCCAGCACAGGACCCATTACACGGCTATTTGGTCACCCTAAAGGCATCTGCTAGCCAGCCATTACCCACCCTTCACACAAAGGCCCAGCTGATAGGCATCGTTCTTGTCCCATGGTTGACCACACTCCCCCTGCTTGCATGTCCCCCCCATTTTCCTGCCATCCAAGACCACTCCCAATCAACAGATGGAGGACTCACCCAAATCCCTCCCTGATGAGGCAGTAGCCCCCCTGCTCCTTGGGCTGGGGGGATAAGGGGTCACAGCAGGTCCCTGGCACAGCCCAGAGCCCAGCAGCTCCTGGTCAATGGAGCTGCACAATTTTTATGGGTTTCTAACCCCAGGTGGGTACAGCTGCTCCTGCTCAAGTATTCCTTCTCCTCCAGCTTCAAGTGCAATGGAGAGCTCATGGATTGGGAGGGAGGGAAGTTTCCTAATAAACAAACCCCGAGGGAAGACTTATCTCAGGCAAAGCACTGGAAGGAACCAGATTCCAAGGTTCCTTGTAAAAGGGGAGGTTGTTACACTCCCAGTCCCATGTCCCATTGGCACGAGAACATGGCCCCAGGGAAGCTAGGAGTGGAGGACACGGAGGGTGGGTTTGCTGCATCCCCAACCAGTTTTCCAGCCACATTGGTGTGACTGTCAGCTCTGGCTGGATGCCCTGCTAGGGTCAACAGCAAGGAGAGAGTGTGGGGGCAAACCAGACACCCTGGGACACAGGTTTGGGACCACAGCTCTGGAAGGGTGGCAGGATATCATGTCAGGCTGCTCATCATGAGCAGGACAGCCCTGAGCATGAGGTGGGAATATCCCAGAGACCCCTGAAAATGCTGTGTCCCCAGATTTCCCTGGCTTGGTGGCAAAGGGCCGGTGACAAAATTTGGGGGTGGATCCCATGCTGGAAGAGGACTGCAGAGGTACAGTCATCAGGAGTCTCAGGAATCACCCACCTGCATGGAGGATGGCTGGGGCTGTGCTGGGCATCACCTTTTCCCACTGCACTCCAGCCTGCCAGGGAAACCATGGTCCAAGGGATGGAGCTGCAAACTCCCAGGGGTTTGCCCACAGGTAAAAGACGTGGTAGAGCCAATGCCATGTCCAGGGTAGGATGCTGACAAGCATCAGCAGGGTGCTGGGTGTGACACCAAGACATGGGGACATGTTTGTTGCCAGGGGGAGTTCACCCTTTGCACACAGCAATGTGCAGCTAGATGGGGGAGATCCGAGTGATTTGGGACCACACGAATCCAGAGGCCATGGCTGAGATGACCAGGAGGGTGAGTGCTGAGGTGCCCCACCCCACTGTGCCAGGGCACCCCAGGCCTCACCTGGGGCAGGCTGGGGAGCTGGGCACTCACTCGGAACTGCGGGCTACCACGTGGAACCAGCTGGGGACGAGAAGTGGTTCCTGCCCAGCACAACCAGTTTTCTCTTACCCCAACATGGGCTGGCCAGAGCTCAGAGCAGTGGAAAGTTACCAAATGTGGGCTCAAGAAGGGCCAAGGTCGGCCAGGAGATTTCTGAGCAGACATGTGAAGCTGCAAAGACAACCTGGAGCAGAATTGCTCCATCTCAGGTGGGAGGGAGGCAATGACCCAGCCTTACAGTGGTGACAGGGCAACTTAAACTGTGAGCTGAGGGCAGGGAAAGATACCAGGCTGAGAGGACTCTGGAGCTGGGAGGACAAATTGGGAATTGATCCCAAAGAGTTCTCATCACTCCAGAGGGCCTGGGGAAAGGCTGGGAAGATTTTCTTTCTGCCAAATGCTGGGGGATAGTTTCCCCATTAACTTAAGTAAGGACTGGTGTTGCTCTTGGGAGCTCCAAGTAAAGTGTCCTGGAAGGTACTAACAGTGTCAGAAGAACACCATTCCCTTTGTTGCTTCCTCAAGCCTCTTCTCAGCATTGCTCCTTCCTTTGCTTGGAATCTTTAGCACAGTAGGAGTAAGCAGAGGAGGCTGTGACTCCCCTCGAGGCACAAATGTTGCCCCCCGGGCTGGTAGCATAGCAGGGAAGCAGCCCATATGTGCTGAGACCTGGCCGGGGCTGATCTGCCAGGACAATGCTGATCAGAGGAACAGCCCAGCCCGGGCCTCCGCCTGCTCTCACCCAGACTGCAGCTCCTGGGGAGGAACAGCAAGTCCTCCTGATCCTCCTGGGAGCTTCTCTGTGGGGGAAGAGGAAGCCAGCAGCATCACTCCACACATTGCCTGTGGCTTATCTTGGATCCTCTGCTCCCAGCTGTTTGTGGAAGCAGCACTATTGCTCCTCACCACTCTCCCCACCATAACCACTGTGGTGGCATCTCTGCCTCGAGCCATCTCACTGTGCCCAGCTGTCTGTCCCCTGGGTCTGAAGGGAACACTGCTGCACTGCTGCTGTATTTCAAGTCCCACATGAACTTTTCAACCCCCATCAGCCACAAACACTGAAGTGCAGAGCAGTCCCTGAGACTGCAGCTCCAGATCTGCTCCAGCAGCAGCAGTGTTCTCCATCCCCCCACAGAGTGTAACCAGTGTGGAGGAGTAGCTATCCCATCTCCTCAGCTTTAAAGGAGGAAAAACAGTACAAAAGGCTACAACATTTCCCTGCTGTGTTTTCCCATCTGTTATTGCAATTGGAGGTTTCCTTTCCCTCATCCTAGACGCCTCCAAATGGATCATTTCCCTGGGTATTTGCCCAGGGCAGAACCTTTCTAGCTTTGGAGTTGGATCAAAGGCCCATGGAGGGAAGCAGTGAGGGTTTAAGTACTTAAAAGAGCTGGGGCGGGTGAACGCAGTGCTCTGGCTCTCACCAGGACTGATCTTCCAGAGGCAGCCAAGGTGAGCAGAAAGAAGGTTTCCCTCAGGCTTTGCAGGCTAAGGCAGGGTTAGATCAGCTGTTTGATCAGCTCCTGCCTTCCTACCCACTTCCCTGCCTGGAAGGGCCCCATTCCTGCTGGGACTGGGCAACACAGGAGATGCCAATTGGTACCAGGGCACCGTGGCTGTGTGTTCCCCACTGTTGCCTTGGGGTGCAGGAGAAGATGCTGAGGGTCGAATGGTTGAGAGAGAAGGAGCAAACATTCCTGCAAGGCAGAAGCTTCCTGAAGACCCAGGAGCACCTGCACAGCTGGGTGCTGTGCCTGGGCAGCCCTGGCTCTCCCCACCACAGGCAGCAGCTGCTGCAAAGCCAAAACAACCACATCATTTTCCCAGATCCAGGGCTCAGGGAGGCAAAGGACTCAGACACTTTATTTCCTCCCTGATTTTAGGTACAGGATACCCAAGGACAGTTTGTGGTTTGGGTGGGGAGTGGGAACAGAAAGTGCAGATGCAGGTGCTTTGTTGCCCACCTGTAACCAATGGCCACAAGGCTGTGGCACACCAGCAGTGCCAGCCTGCACTCTTTCTCTCCAGAGGAAAAGCCAGAGCAATCCTTCGTCAAAGACCAATTGGCTCAGTACCATCCATAAGGGAATGTTTCCAGCACATCACTTTGCTCCAGTAGCAGCCATGCCCCTGGGATTCTACAGAGCTTCTGGACCTCCAGAGCCTTCCTCTGTAGGCTGAGCATGGAGCTATGTTTGCAGAAAGCTTCTGTTCATTTCCCACTTCCTGCATGGCCTAGGGATGCTGTTCCCTGCCAGAACAGGAGGATGCTTCTCTTTTGCCTCATCACCCTTCCTGACCAGGTGGCGAGGCCAGGATGGGGTGGAGAGACAGCCTGGTGGGACCATTACCCAGCTCCCATGGCCCTGGGGACAGGCTTGTGCCCCGGCTGGGTGGAGAAGGGGGTAGCAATGGGGATGCTGCCACCAGGACAGGGATTCATCCACAGAGCTGTTCCTGGCATGAAAGGGGCTTTGTGGCAGTGCTCCACCACGCTTCACAGCTTCTGGCCCTTCCCAGCAGGCTCAACAGCGAGCTTGATGTCCCAAAGAGGATTAACTCCCTAATCCTCTTGTGAGCCCTGTGAGCAAAGAGGGCTGCAGAGGAGGAAGGAGAAAGGGAGAAGCTGAGGCATCAGCTGAGCCCTTATCAGACTCTGGAGAATCTTTTCCATTGGTTAGCTAAACAGCAGCAGGGATTTTGGGGTGTCCATGCTGGCCAGGTCAGTTTTAGGGACCAGAGTAGTTACAGCTTTCCTTTCTGGAGGGATTTCAGCCCGAAGAGAAGCTGAGTTCTTGCTCTCACCTCCACTGAACTAAGTTTAGGAAGCCTCAGCCCTGTCTGTGTCAGTGGGGGATTAGACTCCAAGAGGTGTGTCCCCCAGTGTCCCCCAGTCCCTTCATGTCTCCAGCTGGACACTGCAAGCATTCCATAGACAGAGGGGGAGCGCAGCCAGGACAGAGGCTCTGCTCAGCCTGGGGATCGTGATTTCTGTGTGTAGATGTGCAGTGGATGCTCCAGCTTCCCACCAAAACCTCTTGCACGATCCTGGGTTATACTTTCGCTTGCATACACAGACATGGTGCATTCCAGCTGTTTGATGATCAGTGCCAATCATTGCTCGGACAGACGGGGCCGCCTGGTGTCCGCGCAAAGCAATGACCAGCCGTGTCCAGCCCGACACCCGGGGCCACCCCGCCCCGTTCCCTCATCTCCCTTTCGGTCCCACACTCCACCACAGCCCTTGACCGCAACCTCCTTGCGCTGACAGCGGCGTGGAGCAGGCTGGGGACTGCTGGGATCCTCGGGGCTGGGGTGCTCTGATGTCCAGCAGGGATCAGAACAGGCTGGGGACTGTGGGATCCTTGGGGCTGCGGTGCTCTGATGTCCAGGAGGGACCAGAATAGGCTGGGGACTGCTGGGATCCTCGGGGCTGGGGTGCTCTGATGTCCAGGAGGGACCAGAACAGGCTGGGGACTGTGGGATCCTTGGGGCTGCGGTGCTCTGATGTCCAGCAGGGATCAGAACAGGCTGGGGACTGTGGGATCCTTGGGGCTGGGGTGCTCTGGTGTGGAGCACAGACCAGAGCCACAGGAGGGTGTTGCAGCCCCACAATTGACACTGGACTGACACTGTGGACTTTTGGGGACTCCCCACACTCTCCCCAGTCACAGAGCTGTGCTCTAGTTGGAGAAATATCCTCAGTGGATGGGTTTTGGTTGTTTTCTGTGACTTGGCAGCAGTGACCTTGACTCCTCCTGTGGGCTCTCCTGCTGGCTCCCTGCACGCTTTGTAGTGTGCCAGGCAGGCACTGTGCCTGTCTCCCTGGGCACAGGAACTGGCAGAGACCCAGGGTTTGTGCGCTCCTTATGGACACACAACCAAGAGCTGCTGACCCTGTGCCAGGGGAGGAAAAGCCACAGGAATGAAGTTTGCCACTTACACCTGCAAGGAATGTGCTCCAGGAAAACCCGAACTGAACCCAACTTCTCTTTTCCTTGGTTCATCTCTGGCAGCAGCAGGCTGACCATGCCCATGTCCTCGAACCCTGCAGCCTCCAGTGCTGGCGTGGGCACGAGCTGTGCCAGGGCTTTGCCACGACACAGGCCTCTCCTGGGTCCAGGACGGCTTCTGAACAGATTGTGACAGAGCTACGGTCCTGGAAAGGTGAATGGGAGCCCCAGGGCCAGGCTGCGTTTGTTTATCCTGGTGATGGAGCACACAACAGCGAAACAAAAGGTCAGACCCTGTTGCCCTGGGAGATGGTTTTTGAAGCTGCCTCCCGCCCTGCTGGGGCTTGGATGGAGACGCCCCAGCACTTGTCATGTCAAGTTATTTTTGTAATTTTGGCTGGTAATAGGTCTGAGGCAGGCAGTGTGAGGTTCAGGGATACATTGATCCAGGACCAAAAGGGCTCTAAACACCTGCTGAGAAGAGCACCCAGCCCTGGAGCTTTGGAGGCAGATCCCCATCCCGCAGATCCCCATCCCACAGCTCCTGCAACCAGATGGGTCCCAACCTGCTTCCTTAGTCCTAAGGAAGGCACGTAGAGTCCCTCCAAGCATCTCAAAAGGTGGCTGAGTCCGACCAAAACTTCACTCGCATTTGGCTCATCTGAATAATGAACAGACACAAATTTCTTCCCGACTTGTCCAGGTTTAATGTGGGTGGTTTGAGCTCACTGGGGGCAAAGGTGGAGAGGGCACTCTCAGGAAGCACTGTCAGGAATCACTGCCAGGGAGGGAGGGCAGGCTCTGAGTAGCTCCTTGCAGGCTATTCTTGCTCACTCTGCTTTTACTCCTGACCCTCTCTGTTTGGGCAGAACTAATAAATGCCACCATCAACTCCAAGAATGACTTTGTCCATTTGTGGGGAGCCTGCATTGAGCAGCATGAGATGGAAAGTGAGGCTGGCTGTTCCAGCAATCCTGATTGATCTGCCTCTTTTAGAGACATTTCTCCATCACTGCACCTCAAAACTTGACGTGGCAAAATTCACCAGTCTCCTTTTTGTAAGTGAGGAGACTGAGGAACACACCTGCACCACGCCCAGGCTGGGGCACATGGGGAGGTGGTGGTGAAGCTGTGAGGAGCCCTGATTCACCATGTGAGTGTCCCTGTCCACCCCAGAGCTGCTAAGGGTGAGGAGCAGCAAATCAGCCCTTTGGCCTCTACATACAAGCCCCAAATCCCCCGTGTAGCTGGGTACCTCCAGAGGGAGGAGCAGGCAGGTGGGACACAGGCTGATCCTGGGGGAAAGGCACCTTGTCTCTGGGCAGGAGACCAGCAGGGAGTAAAAACCACGTGGATCAGCCCTTGTCTTGCTGCTTCTGGTTGTCAGCACAAGGAGTTCTTGTGTTTACCCAGACCTCAGGGCAATCTCCCGTCACTAACAACACAACATCCCTGGGTCCCACTGCCCTGAGCCCAGTGAGGGAGCAGGACAGAGCTGGTGAGAGGCCAGCACTGCCAGGGAAGGACAGGCAGCCACCAGGACAGCAGGACTAAGGTACAGGATCTGTGCTGCTGGGCTTGTATCCACAGGTGCTTGGCCTGAGCTGTGTGGGGAACAGTGTCAGAGCTCTCCTCTTGGATTGAACCCCAAGCAGCTCAAGCTAGGCTCAGGACACACCATCAAGGCTTTGATGGCAGCTTTGGGTATCCAGTTCCCAGGAAGTGAGGTGGTGAGGGGTGTGGGGCAGATGGCACATCATCTCCCTGCCAGTGACTCAGTTTCTCCGTCTGTAAAATCCAGCTTCTTGGATTGAGGACTCTGTCCTGCTCTGAAGGAGCACTCTGACAAGCAGTGCTGGGATATGGAGGGCTTGCTTCCACCAAGCAGATCTCTGTGCTGGAGACACAAGGCACAACCACCATGGGGAAGAAAAAGCTGTTTCCAAAACAGCAGAAGCAGGGATTCCATCTATATTGTCTCATCCCCACTATTGCATGTTTGCATTTGATGACTCTGCAACCATTCAGGGATGGCTTTTAGATAGTTGTAGTATTTGCAAAAGAGAAGGACTATTTGGCACTGTATGCCTTAGCTTTCTTCAGCTGTGGTCTGGGGAAATGTCACTTTTGTGAGAAGCATAGGGCACATGATCCAGGCAATCATGGGACATGGGGCAATAAAAGTGGAGTGATGGCTTGCAAACAACTCAAAACAGCCAAGTGTGGTCATTATAATATTTATTATAATCACATTTAAAGCAAAGTAAAGCTGTGCTTCTCCAGGAGTTTTAATGAGGTCATATTTATCTTAACATTTCTCTTGCCAGCTCCTGGCTGTGTGTTACAAGCCATGCTCCAGCCAGGCTTGGGGAGAGCATAGCAAAGCTGGGGTCCCATCGCTGCCTGGTTTTAAAACAGAAGGAGAGTGTGCAAAAGAGACATTTGGGTTCTCGTGGTGGCTCTCTTGACTGAAAAAATGGTGAAGATTGGATGTATCTTTCAGAGCCAAACCTCCCTTTTCTTCCTGACAAGTTGTTGGCTACTTCAGAGATAACTTAATCAGCACATGCTGATCTCTGCTCCCTGTGACAGGATCTGAGGGAAAGCTGGAGTTGTGCCAGGGGAGGTTTAGGTTGGATGTCAGGGAAAAGTTCTTCCCCAGAGGGTGCTGGGCACTGCCCAGGCTCCCCAGGGAATGGACACAGCCTCGAGGCTGCCAGAGCTCCAGGAGTGTTTGGGCAGCACTGCCAGGGGTGCCCAGGGTGAGATTGTTGGGGTGTCTGTGCAGGGCCAGGAGCTGGACTGGATGATTCTTGTGGGCCCCTTCCAACTCAGGGTATTCTATCATTCTATGAAACTATTTGGATGGGAAAGGGGCTGCCCTGAGCAAAGACATGATTGGCCACATTGGACTCCGACATGTGGGAGTTGAGGAATGGCCACCCTGAGTGACTCAAGTGTTGTTATGGATTGAGCTTGGTTTGGAGACATGAGGCCCACAGAAAATAGGGTAACAAGTGTTAAAGACCTGAAAGAAGACATTGTCTCAGGAACTGGAGAGTCTGAGGTCCCATTCAATATGTTCACACACAGGACTCACCTTTACACGCAAATGTTCAAGCGACATCTGACACCAGTTGACCTGTTGGAGCTGTTGTACCTTTTTGGCTTCTCCTCCAGCTGTAGATCCAGCTTGCTGACCCTTTTATTTCTATGCCATGGTTCCTTCATTTCACAATTAGATGGCAATAAAGTGATGTGGTCTCTCTAGCATGAAGTCAATCCAGACTGGTACCAACACCTTGACCCTGGGTAGATGGCAAGCACCATGCCCCCAGAGATGGCAGCAGGCAGGGACAGTCATGGTCCTAACTGCTTCCCCCAAACAGGAACAAGAGATTTGGCATGGACTACACGCTGGAGACCAGCCAGCTAAAGCAGAAGCTTCTGAAAACCATCTACAGCCTCCAACTGAAGTCATTTAGCACACTGCAGTCAGCCAGCCCGCTGCTGCACAAACAGCGTGGCATGGGCATGCTGACCCAGCACCAGGTCCACCAGCTTGCAGACAAGGCCAAAAGCCTGTGTGGAGATTTGGACAACATCAAGAACCTCCTCCACTATTGCCAGGATGACTTGGTCCGGCAGATTCCCAACCCCACTGGCAGCCGCTATGGGGGTGTCAGTGGAATCCACTGCTCCCTGGATGGCTCCATCTACGTGACAGCTGAGAGTGCTCCCTGGGTCCACGTCCTCAGCAGCACAGGCCACACACTGCAGTCTCTGCCCTGCCAGCAAACGGGCAAGGGAGGCAGCATTTTCTTGCCAGAAGATGTGACTGTGACTAGGATGGGAATGGTGGCTGTAGCTGACATGGTGAATGAAGCCATCTGGGTCTTCAACCCTCACACCAGCCTCTCCAAGGGGGAATGGATAAAAATCAGGAAGGTTGGTTCCCCCAGGAGTATTGGAGTAGACTCCATGGGCAAGATCCTGGTAGCAGACTATGCACAAGGCCAAGTACACAGCTTTGCTCTGGACCATGCCTTCAGGACACTCAATGCCCACTCTGTCTCCAACCTGCAGGGACCTCGCTACATCAGTCCAGTGCCCACTGGAGGCTTTGTGGTGAGTGAGGAGTGTGGAGATGTCAAGGTCTTCATGAGCAGCCGTAAGCTCCTCTGCTCCCTCAGCAGCAAATATGGACACCAGTTTGGCAACCCTGCTGGGGTCTGTGTGGACAGGGATGGCAGCATCCTGGTGGCAGATGAGCAGCACCATACAGTCCACTTGTTCCCAGAGCACGGAGCTCCCGTCTGCCTGGTGTCCACAGGGCTGCGGAGGCCTGCTGGCATGGCTTGCTCCTCCTCTGGACACCTCTTTGTGGCAGACACAGTGGAGAACTGCGTCAAAGTCTTTAAGTACTGTGTGAGGCCCCCGTATAGACCCACCAACGCCGGGGCATCATGCGCTGACCCCACCAAAACACACAGGAGGAGAGGAGGGGTGATTCCCCTCCAGCTCCACTGAGCTGCTGTGCATCTGTTAGCAGGCTGAGAGCTCCACTGCTCTCACACATTCATGGAACGGAGTCATGGAATGGGTTGAGTTGGGAGGGAATGTAAAGACCATCTCCTGGCAGGGACACCTTCCACTATCCCAGGTTGGTTCAAGCCCTGTCCAACCTGGCCTTGGACATTTCCAGGGATGGGACATTGCCCCAGACCTGACTGCCTGATGGTCCCCAGCTTCTCCAGGACTAGACCAGCTGTGAACTCTCCAGAGTATGTAAAGGATGACCCAGCTGCTCAGAACTGGCCTTGCATTGGTGCCTTGGTAAACTTGTTATCACCACATCCTCAATTCCTTGTATGTTTTCCAAAGCCAATATAAATATTTTTCCTCTCTCCATGTGATTTTGATGTGCCATAGACTCATCTTCCTGATGCCAGAGCATCAGAGGTAAGGGGAGGGATAAGGCCATGCCAGAAGTCCATGATCTGTCACAGAATCATGGAATCACACAATGGATTGGATGGGGTCCTTAAAGATCACCTAGATCAACACCCTGGGTAGGGACACCTTCCACTAAATCGGGTTTCTCCAAGCCCTGTCCAGCCATGACTGAGCCAACTGTTCTGTCCTAATTCATTCCCAGGCTATCAGGGAGGGTTTTGCAATCGGAGAACAGCATACTTGGTCTGCAGCAGACTTCAGGAAAAGGATGAGATGAAGGTAACTCCTGTGCTGCATTCCTGACCTCTACAGGGAAGCAACAACTACTGCACGGAATAAATTCCGTACGGAAATGTGGAACTCCTCAAACTGCTGGAGCTGCCCTGTTGTCCTCTGAAAAGGAGGGCTCAGAGATGTCGCTGCCTTTATCGGCAGGGGCCAGGGGAAGGCGGGCAGGGTGTGCCGGTTCAGGGACGGGCGTTTTGTTTTCCTCTCCCCACTCCAGCACTCGCTGTGTGCAACGACTCCTTGCTCTCTGCTGATGTCCCAGACACACGTCACTGCTTCTCATCCCAAATGATCCCTGGAGAGGGCCTTGCTCCCTCCTGGTCCAGGACCAGGCAGACATGCCGTGGTGCCCTCCAGGACCCCTGTCCCTGCAGAATGAGGGAGCAGGGAGCAGGGCTGCACGGTCTGCAGCCTGTCCCTCCCAGGAAGCTGAACTCCCTCCCAGAAGACCAAATCTTCCCCATCTTATTTCCAATTCGGCGGCATCCAACAACAAAAATATAACACCAAACTTTTTTTCTAACCCACCCCTACTTCTGCACCTTTTCTCCCTTTCTATTTATGTGGGGCCTTCTCATGCTGCCCAGTATCTTCCCAAGCTCACTGGCCCAAGCCCACTGCTGGATCACAGGACAAAGCTCTTGGGCACCTGTTGGCACCGGTGGGGCTCAGCTGGGCCAGGCATCCTCTCAGGTGGTCAGGATGGGGGTCAAGCACAGCCGAGCCCCTCGCCAGTGGGATGGGGGACAACGGGGTCCCTCGAGGAAAGGGGAATCCTTGGACTTTAGGGAGGAAGGACAATGGGATCCCACACGGAAAGGCGAGAGCCTGGCCTGTGGGATGAATGACAGCAGGGTCCCATGAGAACAGCGGAACCCCTCGATTTTGGGAACAGAGCACAGCGGGGTGCTGTGAGGACAGGTGAGCCCCTGGCTGTGAGGATGGAGCCAAGAGTGTCCCGTGAGCACGGCCGAGCCCCTGGCCCCGCTCCAGCCCGGGCGGTGGCACGGCAGGCGGGTGGCACCGCCGCTCCTTATCGCGCGGCTCAGGCGGCCCCGCCGCTCTCGGGGCCCGCGGGAAGGCGCCGGGACGAGCCTGGGGAGCGGCGCTGCCGGGAGCGGGGCCGGCGGGGCCCGACAGGCCGGGAGCGGGGAGCCGGGGCACGGCGGAACGCGGGCGGCGGGTGTTGGCGCCGGCCGAGCCCGTCCCGCTGCACGGCCCGGCGGCAGCGGCGTCTCCGAGCAACCGCGGGCGGAAGCGGCGGAGCGGAGCGGGCGGTAGGAGCGGGGCGGGCCGGGCCGGGCGCGGGGCCTGCGCGGGCAGCGGGGAGGCCCGGCCGGGCTGGGGGCAGCGCCGGGCCCCTCGCGACATAGAGGGGCTGGAGCGCGTCCAGGGAAGGGAACAGAGCTGGGGAAGGGGCTGGAGCCCCAGGAGAGGCTGAGGGAGCTGGGAAGGGGGCTCAGCCTGGAGAGAAGGAGGCTCAGGGGGAACCTTCTGGCTCTGAACAACTCCCTGACAGGAGGGGACAGCCGGGGGAGTCGGGGTCTGCTCACAGGGAACAGGATGAGAGGGAATGGCTTTAAGTTGTGCCAGGAAAGGTTTAATTTTTATATATATATAGGATAGATGGGGAAATTTCTTCACGCAAAGCATGATCAGGGACTGTCACAGGCTTCCCAGGGCAGTGGTGGAATGCCAGCCCTGGAAGTGTTAAAAAAACCGTGTGCATGTGGCGCTTGAGGGCAAGGTTTAGTGGTGCTGCTGGTGGTGCTGGGGAATGACTGGACTTGATGGTCTTAAGGGCTTTCCCTAATGAATTTCCCTTTGCAATTCCACGGTTCTCTGATTCTTTATCCTGGCCCTAACCCCCTGCAAGGACACGGGATGCTGACATGTGGGTGTGCTGTGGGATCACATCAGTCCCTCTTGACACCCTGTGGCCGCAGGACACCCTCTATCTGTGAAACCTTGGCCACATTCCACCATTCACCTTTGCGTTTCCAACAAAAATTCTGGGATTAATCAGTCCTGGAGTCCTGTATTCACTTGATGGTTGCATTAACACATTTTAGGTGGTGTTTAGTTTGTTGCTTTTGGTGACCTGAGATCATTGCATTGGTGCTGTCAGGGAAAGGTGGATGTTTTCAGCAGAAATAGGCAGATCTCAAAGATTTTTGGCACTTGATGAACAGGGACTGCATGAGCATTAGTAAGATTTTTCTGTTAAAATTAGCAGCAGTGAAGCAGTTGACTGTGATGACATTTGATATTTCAGTCTATTGAAATGAATGAGGTGGATGCATGACAAGTCGTGGATTTGGGAGTATGAGACACATTAACATAAGAATACTTGATCAGCCAGCTTTTCAACTATCAAGATGTTTTGTACAGCCTGAAAATCATATCAGAATCTTCTTTTGCCATGTCTCCAGCAGCCAAAGGGCAGATAATTTTACCTAAGCTATAGCCAGAGTGGTTGGGTGCATAAAACTGTGTAAATTTTAAAAGTTGGGGAAGGTGTAAGAGGAAAAACTCACAAACTAGAAAAGGTAAGGACATGAGAAGTTCTCCCAGAGGATTGTGGCTATCTTTAAAAACAATCTCAGTGAAAAATAAATGTGTATATGAAGAGTCAGTTGACAATTCCTCTCTGAAATGTCCAGTGGATGGACAGACCTTTAAGGACGTGCACAGACACTGTGAGTCTCGTGTAGCAATATTCACAATAACTTTCCCTCCTTCGATAGGAAAACCATCATGGGGCTGTCTTCGATGTTTTTCCTTGGGCTGAATTTTACCTTTTACTGCAAATCTGCAAAGTAGATCCCAAGGCTTCCCTCTCCTGAGGGATTTTGTTGGTGCTGGAAGCACAGTGTTGGCAGGTGCGGAAAGCACCCAGCACTGGCCCTTGCTGCTCCACAGATCCTCCACACCCCAGCAAGATCTGGAGGCCACAGAGGGAATTCATTTCTCCCTCTTTGACCAGAGGGATAACCTCAGAGAGCTGGAGGCTGTGAGGAAGCAGGATCTCAGAAGAATCATCACAGGTCATGGAATGGTTTGGCATGGAAAGGGTCTTGCAGACCATCTTGTTCCACCCCCTGCCATTGGCAGGGACACCTTCCACTGTCCCAGGTTGCTCCAAGCCCCATCTAACCTGGCCTTGGACACTTCCAGGGATAGGGAGTCCACTACTCCCCAGATTACCCCACTGTGAGTGATTAATCACTCCCCAGAGCTTCTGCTCCATCCCTCCATGCTGTAGAAAATTCCCAGGTGCTGAGCTTTACTGGCTCAGCTCTCTACTAAGGGAGAGAAAAACAAAGCCACCAGGCCCTTCCCGCTGGACATCCTCTGTGTTGTAAACACTCTCTGTGTTCCCTTTCCAACTGACTGGGTCCCTCGCAGAGGAGCAGCCTCGGGGCCCTGCGGAGTTTTCACATCCCTAACAAAGCACTGAAGGACGGGAAAGGACAACGGGTGCGGATGCCGCCTGTTCTGCGCCAGCGCCCTCCTTACTGCAATTATATTCCTGTTAGAAACCTCCACCTTATTTAAAGAGACACTGTCAACTGCCTCAAAGCTCCTTTCTAGAAAAGTCTCCCAAGGCCATTGAGATGTGTTCTTAATGATGGGGAGAAAAGCACAAAGATAGAGAGCACTGATAAAGCAGAGATACTTCTCCTTTTTTAGGCTGTTGAATCTGATGAATTAAAACTACTTCAATTAATCACTACAGTCCCTTCTGACAGAATGATCGTCTCAGTTTCCAGATGAGAGGAGTGAGGCAGGAGGAGCTGAGTGATGGGATCAAGGTTGCTCTGTGAGTTTCCTGCAGAGCTGAGTTCTGGGTTGTAAGGTGGTAACGGAGACAGAATGGCATGAACCAGTGTTTGATTGCTGGTAGCAGCAGGAAATACTCCCCAGAGGCACCACAGTGTGCTGTGATGTAGTCCCTTGTCTAGAAAGTGCTCCAGCACTTCCAGTGTGGGATCCAAGATCCAAGACTGGGTGAACTCCAGATCTTGGCTGGTCTGATGGGCAGTGCTTATCCATGTACCACAATGAAAGACCTTTCCAGGACTGGCTTTACTGGGAAACTCCATGCTCACCTTCCCTCACTTCAAGGACTGCAGATCATCAGGAACCTCAGGAAATGTGTGTATGGGTGTTGACTGCCACGAATGTCATTACTCAAGTGGTTGTGTTTTTGAAAATGCTTAGTTTGTCTCTCTGGTGGCTTTGGCTGGCTCAGATTTTCCTTGTGTTTACTCACCATCCTCAAGGTTAATTTTTGTGTGTATTGGCAGGTGTGTGTGTCCCTCCAGGGTCACTGCCATGGTGCTGAAGGTGTTCTTTCCATCGTGCTGCTCCTCAGCAGACAGCGGCATCCTGATCGGCCGCTGGATCTCCGAGCAGAACTCTGCTGTCATCCTTGCTGTGGTGCACTTCCCCTTTATCCCTGTCCAGGTGAAGCAGTACCTTGGGGAAGTTCAGCGTGTGACTAAAGTCAATGTTTCTGTGCTTGGCTCATGGAGCAACAGCAAACAAGAGAAAGAAGAGAGTCTCAGTGAGTTCTTGGAAGACCTTGGGACCATATTCTGCCATGAGCCATGGATCCAGATAAGCAAAGAGGGAGACAGCAAGTTCTGGAGCTGTTCTACCCTCCAGAAACACTCAAAGAACCCTCAGGAGGAAGAAATCATCTTGGTGTACTATGACCAGCGCAAAGTCATGCTTTCCCATCTGCACCCCCCTTTGGACACAGCTGGCCAGGGGGCAGAGGATGCCTCAAAGCTCTCAGCCATCTTTGACACGGTGGCCAGGAGCCAGGTGCTGTTCATGACAGACAGGTACGACGAGGGGCCCATCAAGCTGACCCACTGGCAGTCAGAGGGGGTGGAGGCCAGTATCATCGTGGAGCTGCTGAAGCAGGCCTCCGTGCCTGCCTGCATGCTGCTGACATTCCTGCTCTCGCTGCTCTCTGGGATCTGCAGGAGCAGGTAGGTGATGGGACATGCCTGGAAATGTCACACGTGTTTAGACATTGCAGGACTAGTGCTGAACCCCAGTGAGAAATGTGATACAAAATTATTCTGTTGGAAACAGGCTGCTGCAAGAGCTCCTGTTGGAGCTCCACTGAAAACACAAGGCCAAAGACTCTCTCAGAGCTGGGAGGTTTTCTGGGGAGGCATTCACATCCTCCCCATTTGCAGCAGGGATAGTTCAGCCCTGCTTCAGTTTCATCACAGCTGAAACAATGATTTCCAGCTGTTCTGTTGCTGACAGAATGACATCAGGCTCTCCTTAATGGCTCAATAGCTGGGGACTCCCTCCTCCCTGTTTGCTGCGGGTCCCTCTGCAGCTGTGAAACATCAGCAAATACTGTTTCTAAATCCATCCTCTCTCCGAGAGGCTGTGGTGCTGCAACCTCGGCACTTTATAGAAGTTTAGAGGGATTGCTTCTTATCCTGAATCCTGGGTGCAATCTTGTTCTCACAACTGTGAGCTTGAATAAGATGCTCCAAATGTAACACGTGGCAAGTGCTTGGACTGAAAACTAATTCTGAGCAGATTTGAAGGGGAGAAGCTTAGAATAAAGGAATAATTTACCTTGGAAAGCCACTCTAAGATCATCAAATCCAACCATTCACCCAGCACTGCCAAGGCCACCACTAACCCATGTTTCCAAATGCCACATGTTTTTTGAATACTTGCAGGGATGGTGATTCCACTACTGTGGCTGCCTGGAGAGGTTGTGACAGAGAAGGGAGGGAGTTCTGGTTCTAAGCTGCAAGGGGACACTATAATTGATGAAATTTTGATAACAGCTACTACTGTATTAATGGATAAATCTTTTTAAGTACAGCCTAAGGGAATTAAAGTTTTAAACAGGTTTCAAATTGTGTGATATGGTTGTAAAAGAATTACAGTGAAACTTGTCCCCTACAAAGATTTTCTGAGCAGCAGAAAATTCCTGTACTTTTGGTACACAAAGGAAAAACTGTCCAGTTTAGGATTTTTGGAAGAGATGGAGGTTAAACCTGATAGCATTGAGGACCCCTGTGTCCTGGGACTGCTGTAGTTACTGTGTGTACCACTTCTTAGTGGTGATGAAGTCACAACTTTGTGGCTGGGCAGAAGATTTGGAGTCAGCTCCAAAGGTCCTTTTCCTGTTTGTGTGCCACCACCAACAGACAGGATGATTCTTTTCTGCACAGACACTTGGTCTCACTTGGTCCCACCTCAGCTTGTGCAGTACTCAGGCCAGACTTGAAGTCAGTTTAAGTCCAACCCTTGCCAGCTTCCAGGAGGCTGCAGTCTAAACATAATTTAGGAGCTCAAGCTCAGCTGGCTGGGTAGGCCCAGATAGCTGCTGCTGTCTCAGGAATTCTGGCTGCAGCTTTTCCTAGGGCCAGGATGGATGGTTTGAGGTAGAGCAGAAGCCAGCTGTACCTGGCAGCAGGCAGAATGCAAGGCTTGCTGTGCATCAACTTTCACTGAGCCTGTCCTTAGCCTTGGGAGGCAGAGCTTTCTCTCTTCTTTGTTTTATTCACCCACAGTATCAGCTTTATATTTACTTATCTCGTGTGTGTTTTAAAACATCAGTCCTGGAGAGCAGAGATTAGTACCTGGCTTTTATAACAAGTCTCCTGCTTGACCTTTTCTAAGTCATTTAAAGAACTTTGGTTCCATTTTGGACATGGTGTGTGTTACAACCTCCTCCATGCCAACATACTTGAGGCAGGAGGGGTTTCAGATGTTACATGCAGGTGTCCTTCCAGTCTCCTCCTCCCCATGCTGGGACAGGATGTCCCATAAAATAAGATCTACTGGATTTTTTCTCCTTCAGGTCACAGGACTTCTTTCTTTCAGTTTTTATGTGATTTTAAGGGGTAGTCAGCTTTGAAAGGCTAAAGAAAGAGATCAGCAACATCCTCTCAGGCTGGGGAGGCTTGGGGCTTTTTGGATATTCCCTGTTGTGTATTTGCACAGGAGACGCAGGGCAGCAGTGTTGGAAATCTCAGGGAGTGAGTTGCTGCCATCCCTCCAAGCTCACCCAGTGCTCCCAAGTCCTTCACATCCTGAATTGAAGCATTTCTTCAGCACCACCGTGTGCTAAGGAGTGGCCACTGCGATTCTGCTTCAGAGAACTTGGGGGCAGCATTCCCATTATCCCTGAAGGTCTCTGCTCTTGGGGACATTAGGACGTTTTAGTCTTGAGACAATAAACTCCGTGTGCTCCTTTTAAAATCAGTCTGTTTATAAGCACCTCCAATTCCTCATCCAAAGGGAGGCACTGCTCCTGCAGTTTCAAGCAAGGAGCAAGAAAACATGCAGGAGCTTTGGTTAATGGAGCTTAATATTTGCACGTGATCCAGATTTGGAAAGATGGCTTTTCATCTGATATCTGAAAATTCCCCTCTCACTCTTGGGAAAAAACTGAATTGGAAAATCAAGACTTACTCATGGAGGCTATGTTAATTTAGTGCTAAAATTCCATGTATTTGGAAATACCCCAAAGATCTCCTGCTGCTTAAATAATGCAATGACACAATGTCACTGGATTCTTCATGGGTTTTTTTATCTGGTTGGTTTTCCATTGAAGTCCTGAAAATTTTTCTATATACTGTGTGGTAAACAAGTGGGAGTATTTCTGGCAATGCACCTTGATGTGCAAAGGGGTAGGAGACCACGCAAGGAATATGTTTTTGCTTTCTTCCTCAGTCCTCACAGAGAGGAGAGTTCCCACAGCACATCTTGCAGCTGCTTTATTGAGCTTTTTGCAGTATGTTTGTATTTTTATTTCAATAAGTATGTGTATGTATTTCCTTTCCAAAGAAAGCATGTGAGTGGATTAGAGGTTGTGGTGGTGAGTGGAAAGGGAGTCAGTTGTAGCACAGACAGGGACATCCCTCTGATGTGCTTTTGGGCCCATGGTGTCCAGCTGAACCAGGCTGCACAATGTTGTGCTGCTCTGGGGGTGAGGCTGCTTTGAGAATCATTCCCACTTGTGCAAGACATTCCCCAGCAGCAGCCTGTCCTTTCCCTAGGGATGTCAGACTCGGGGTGAGCCAGGGGCTGGCTGCCTCCAGCTTGAGGAGCAGCCCTGGATGGTGGGAGACACTCACTGCTGAGAGGATGGGACTGTCACCCTATGTGTGTGTGGTGTAGCACAGGGCCCCAGAGCTGCTGCTTTCTGCCTGAGCTGACAGAGTCTGGCAGCTGGTGTTTGACCCATAATTCTTCACCTTCAGCCATCTGTACATAATCCCACAGGTAGAGCATTCCTCCTTCCCCTTCTTTACATTTCAAGTGCAATTCTTTTCTCTAGACAAGTTTTGCCACACCAGAGCTTGTAACCACTGAGCTGGGGCATAATTGGAAGGGAAAACTCATCTGCTCTTGTGTCTTGGTGAATCTGTGAGCCCAGGTGTGTGTGATCAGTGGCCAGAGCAGTCACCTCCCTGTCCCTCCCCTGCACGGTGCTCTTTTCTCCACCGCCTCAGCTCCCTCCTCCTGACAAGTCAGCTGAGGAACAGTGCATTCATTTGTCTCCAAGGTGGGAGGCTGTAGCGCAGAGCTGAGTAACTTGGAGACCTCAAATTAAGAATGATTCACAGTACATTGCGTGTGTTTCAAACCCAATGTGTCTGAAATTTGAATGGAGAGGGAGGGGGAAGGGGGAGGACTTCAACACTCGGGTCCTTAAGCTGGCAAACTGTGCACGAAGTGGGGTTCAAAGAGCTCACGAGGATGCAGGGAGGAAGGGGACAGCAGCCCCAGGGAACTGAGCAGGATCTGGAGGAACATTCCCTTGTGATTGGTGTGAATGATATAAATATTGGCACCCCAGTGTGTCCATCCTGGCAGACCTGCAGGCATCTGCTGCTGGGCACAGGCTGGCATGCTCCATGTGAAATCCGTGGAAGGCATGCACAGTTTGCAGGGACATCCATCTCCAAGCCATGCTCAGTAGTGATCCAAGCAGCTGTGCAATTTCCAAAGTGAAACAGAATATGAGGAGTAATGATAGTGTCAGAAATGAATGTAACCTGAAAGACCATGCCAAAGCAGCACAGGGAGTAGGTGAAGTGACTAAAAGTGACCATGGGTTCCTGGACCTGTAATAAAAGCCAGTGAAACGCTGTGAAAATAGTGCCACAACTGCACTGGCCGGTGTAGTGTATTCCTGTGTACAGGAGAGAAGTGATCCAAATTATGTCCACATCAGAATTTATCTCCCAAACCAAACCATGGTGCCATGTTGCTGTGGTTTTTATGACCAGCCTGCACCCAGTACTGTGTCACTTCAGCCTGCACAAATCACCAGCTGTCCTTGCTTTATAGGTTGTGTGGTAATAAAAGTAACTCCCCAAAATAATTAAGCATCATTTAGTGCTTTTCTTCTGAGTCATAAGAAAAGAACCTCGTGACTGTTTCCTCCCCTACAATCCTAATGTGGATGTTAACTTTGAAACCTAATTAAATGCTAAATGTTATGTTATCTACATAATGCTGGTCACTGCAGGGCAGTGGAGAGGAGGTAGAAGTGAAGACCCTGAAAAAGGAATTTGAAAGTAATAAAGATTAAAAAACCAGAAGAGAAGGGTCAAGTTGGAGGAAAAAGAAAAGAGGGGGGAAAGGGTCATAAATTGCTTGGAGGGCACAGTTGTTTGCTATACCAGGCTCACACCACACAGAGACTTGTGATCATCTCTGCTCTGGAGCCAGGCTGTGTGAGCTGGGGGTGCTCACCTGGAGAAGAGAAGGCTCCAGGGACACCTCAGAGCCCCTTCCGGGGCCTAGAGGGGCTCCAGGAGAGCTGGAGAGGGACTTTGGATAAGGGATGGAAGGGAAAGACAAGGGGGAATGGCTTCCCACTGCCAAAGGGCAGGGATGGATGGGATATTGGGAAGGAATTGTTCCACGTGAGGGAGGTGAGGCCCTGGCACAGGGTGCCCAGAGAAGCTGTGGATCCCTGGCAGTGTCCAAGGCCAGGCTGGACAGGGCTTGGAGCAGCCCGGGACAGTGGAAGGTATCCCTGCCCATACCAGGGGGTGGAATGAGATGAGCTTTAAGGTTCCTCCTAACCCAAAGCATTCCATGATCTGTGATGAGTAATACTGGGGATTGTGCAGCAGTTACACCATGTTGTGTTATTGCACTGAACACAACTTGACTCTGCTCTTCTGGAGATGGGAGCATTGTGCAAGTCCAGTGATGTATTCAAAAGCAGAAGTTGGAATCAGGATTGCCTTGGCTTCCTTGGAAAAATGAGATGTGATGTGACAGTGCAAATGGGACCCTAGGTTGTCTACACGTCTTGGTCTGACAAGGCTGTCTTAAATCTGTTAACCTTTCAGAGAGTCTTTAACATCCAATCACCAGCTCTGGTTGCACAACCTGAACATTGACTGTTTTGTGTGGATGTTGAATGCTGGCCTGCCTGCTGCATGGCAAAGGCAATAGGAGGGGAATCCATGTGTTTCTGCAGGGTGCTGAAGTTTTGGCCTTTGTCTTTCTTGTGGAGCAAGCTCTCAACTTGTGAGCAATTGGGACATCGCCTGCAGCACCTCCAGGTCATCAGCAGCAACAAGAAGGCTCAAAACCAAAATCAACTGATGAGGTATGGAGTACATGTAAAGTTAAATGTGTCTTGGCTGTATTCCTGTCTCCCATGGGGAGCCCAAACCATGGATCCCATGCCTGGACAGCACTAGGTCCTCACTGCACCCTATTGTGTTGCTCTGTTCCCTGCTAGTTTGCACATCTTTACTCTGGACTGTATTCATATGCAGTTACATTTGTATCTTTTTATGTTAATTATACCTTTTGCCAGATACTTGACTTTTCCCTAGCCCAAGAAAGGCAGCTGGGATATTGCACTCCAAAAGCTTGTGCTGCACCCATGTGTGAGTGCTTTGCTGTCACTACTCCCACAGGCTCATTGCTTTCACGTGCTGCTATCAACTGTGGCCATCCATCAGTGCTCAGTGGCACTTTCCACAAGAGCAGAAAGGTTTAAATGCTCCCCTCTTTCACTCTTTTGGGGAAGGTTTTTATGCAGACCAGAGACTGCACTTACACTGTTAGAACACTAAGAAAGTGTAAGAGAAAAAGCAAACATGCAGCACAGTGAGAGGAGCAGAGCAGAGATCTGAGACAGATATTGGATGCCCTATGGCTCTTCCACAGCCAGTCTTGTTCTGTGGTTCTCTGATCCTGCAGTAATAGACTCCCAGGGAGCACTTTAAATAGATTAGCAGATTCGAAGGCCAAAAGTAACTGATTGTTCAGTCTGATTTCCTGAAGAACTCACATTATGGAATCTCATTCAGAAAGTCTAGGGAGAAGGGGGCAGTTCAGCAGCCCTCCTGGGTTTGTGTATGAACCCCAAACCACTATTTATTGCCTTGTCTGGGAAAGCCATCTGATCTCAGTGTGGATGCACCAAGCACTGGTGCCCTCGCTTCTGATGATTGGTAAATTCCCTCTGAGTGTGTATAAACCTTTCTGTCTAACATTCCTCTTTGGAGCTTCATTCCCCTCTTTGCTCCCTACTAAGAAAGGTTTTGTGGTGTGGCAGCCTCTGAGTGGCTCTGAGTTTAGAATCATGGCATCACAGAATATCCTGAGTGGGAAGGGACCCACAAGAATCATGAGTGCAACTGCTGGCCCTGCACAGACACCCCAACAATCCCACCCTGTGCATCCCTGGCAGTGCTGTCCAAACACGCCTGGAGCTCTGGCAGCCTCGGGGCTGTGCCCATTCCCTGGGGAGCCTGGGCAGTGCCCAGCACCCTCTGGGAGAAAAACCTTTCCCTGAGATCCAACCTAAACCTCCCCTGGTACAGTCCAGCCATTCATTCAGGTCCTGTCCCTGGTCATAGATAGAACTGCTGCTCAGGAGGAAGCTGTAAACAGCTGTGAGGTCTCTCCTCAGTTTTCCCTTCTCCAGGCTGAGCAAACCTGACCTGCCTACAGAAAGAGCAGCACATCAGTGGAAGTGAAAAGATTCCAAAATTGTTCTTCTTCAGTGAGTTGTCCTGATGTCCCTGGGACATTAAAAGTACTACATAAGCAAAGCCAACAACTGTCATTGAAACATTAAACACTGTCCTTCCTTTTTCTCTAACTCTTTCTCTCTACCCTGCCTGCAGGAAAGCCAACATCTTTATGTCTCTGCTGATTGATGTGGCCCTGGGGATACTGCTGATGTCATGGCTGTACAGGAAGAACCGCATTGGTCACCTTGCTGACACTCTCATCCCTGTGGCTGATGTAAGTCTGGCCAAATCTGATCTCCTTTCACGGGTTGTGGGTGCTGCCCAGCTCCTGCCTGCGGTGGTTGTGAGGAGGCAATGCCTCACACACAAGGCTTTCAGAGAGACCTGTCTGAAGTCATGCAAATTAGGTCTCCTCAAGGACGGTGAAATCTTCAAATCATGTCTGTTGGGGCTGCTCAAAAGAAACTCTGCTCTGCTTTGCATGTGCTGTGAATAGTAATTAGGTGTTTATGGGAGGGCTCCTCCAGCTTCTAAAGGAACAATTATGGCTTGGACAGAGCTCTGCAGCTGCAGGTTGGGTGGTTATGGAGCCACAGAGCTTTTAGTTTTTTCTGGAGTCAACAGAAAGTGTCCTCAAGTTGTTGCTGTATGGGTTGTTTGTGGTGAAAAAAAAAGCTGTAACCTGGGTTGAATCTGATAAATTGCTGGAAAGTCAAACATGGTAAGCAGTGCAGCTGTGCTTGTGAAAGGAGTTTCGTGGGGAAGTCCAAAGGCTTTGCTGGTCAGGGTGCAAACACCTGAAATCCTACTGGAGAGCTCTGGGATATGGGTGCTAAACTAAGAAAACTTGCTGGGTCTTGTGATTTTCTTAAACATAACTCCTCTTGCCCACTGAGATCCCTCAACATCAGCAGAAATTCATGAGTATGACTCACTCTGTCCTGCTCTTCTGGTGGTTCATTTTGGGTGCAGAGCTCCAGTGTATCTGTTTAGTGGCAGTAAGGAACATATAATGTACTTCAGAGGCTGAAGACCAGACCACTAATCTGATGTCAGCTCTGTTTTAAGAGCTGCTGTGTCTTGGAAATAAATGTGCTGCCAATTTTGAGCCCTGCCATGCAGCTGCACAGCCTAATCCTTTCTCTGCCCACTTTTCTTTAGTTTCTGAATGAGTCTTTCCACTGGTTCCTTTCTAGCAGCTGGAGAGTGTCTTCTCTTTCTCCAGCTTCTTGGTTGGGAAGAATTTGATTTTGATCAGAGAATTCCAGCAGTGGTTTGTTTTTCCTACTTAGGCTGCATTGCATGGGAAGAGCTCACAATTCCCTTGATAATGATCTTCTCAGTCCATGTCTAACTCCTTAATTATTACAAGGTCTCTGATCATTCTTGTACATGCTGGACTTTTCAGAAAGCATGTATGGAGTGTCCAGCATAGCTGTGGATCAGGATTATTGCTGTTTTTCTTAGCTTTCATAGTCGAACTTTTGAGGACAGCATGTTTGTTGTAGACACTACTCAGCAGTGGTGGTGGGTAGGAAGAGCCACATTTATTGCAGGATACTTGCTCTTGTGTTTGAGCTATACACTGGAAATATTCTTCTGAGTCTTATTCCTACATCTTTTCCCTTGCAGATATTTCAGCTGGAGAAGTTGAAGTTCTCTAGAGCTTTCCCTTTGGGATTACTAGAAGTGCCCAGCTCTCAGAAATCTGATTTTTCTTAACAAATCTGCAGGGAAGTGGCTTTGGCTGCATTCCTGGTTGCACAGGTGGCTTTGGGAGGGATTCCATCTGCCCAGTGTCTTTGGCAGATGGACGCTCTCTGTGCTCAAGGTGTGTCCACCCCCAGCACCTGTCCTGGACAGGCTTTCTTGTGAGGGTTGCTTATTTGTTCCCCTTTCAGTAATTTAGCTCATCTGTCACTCAGCTTTTGCATCACAGTGACAGCTATCTTCACCACACCTCCACGTGTGGACTCTGTTACCTGGCTATCACCAGGAGCTGTTGGCTCTCTTTCCTGGAAGTGCTGACTCCTCCATGTCTGGAGCAGCTGATAGCCAGTCAGTGCCTTTCTTCCCTGTTTTTCCAGGCTTATCACTTCAGGCCACTCACAACTCTTCTTTTTTCCACCCGTACTTTCTTCTTTCAGGCATATGAGATTGTGGACATAAAATCATTTGGAGTCTTTTTACTCCCTTTGCTGGGCATTGATTGATATGCATTATGTTGCAGGCCGTAAAAAAATGCAGATCTGAGTGATCCCAAAATATACCAATGATTTCAGCATGTAGTGTGCAAGCCAGCACCACTTCTTTTCCAGTATGACAGCAAAATCTCCCCTCAGCCATTCAGCACTAGGTTTCCTCTCTGCTGCTGAGTGTCCATCTGGTCTGCATTATTCCCATCGCTGGGCTTTCTCAAGTGCTTGTGTGTTGCCAAGTTCAGTAACTCAGCATTCCCTGTGTGCAGAGAGCTCCTGTTCCTTCCCTAACACTCTCCTGCTTTGAGCTGTGCCCAGATATGCTGATAGCACTGACCCTACACCTCTGTGTCTGTTGGGAAACAGAATATTGGATATCTCATTTGCCCCCAGAGGGTGCTGGGCACAGCCCCGAGGCTGCCAGAGCTCCAGGAGTGTTTGGACAGCACTGCTGAGGATGTACAGGGTGGCAGGAGCCCGAGCTGGACTGGCTGATGCTGATGGGTCCCTTCCAACTCTGTGTTGCTATTATAACAAGATTGTTATGTATAATAAGGCTATATACATAACCTCACTTTAACCTTACTGATTTTCATATTATATGACACATATAACACATAACCTTATTGGTTTGATTGATGGATTTTAACTTTGACAAAATCCCAGCTGTGTGGGGCCTAGATACAGTGCTCAGGTTTTTTCCAACCAACACCTCTCTGGAAGGAAGGTGGGTTATTTTGACTCTCAGCATTGCCAGGGTCACAAGCTCAGCCTGCTGCCAGGCATGTAGGCTGTGTTCCCTGGCCATCCCTTGTCATCTTCTGACAGAATGGATCTCAAATCAGCACTTGGGTGGCAATTGTTGATGCTGCACAAGACATCACTGAATGCAGCTCCCATTTTCCCAGCGTGGTGAGCTGTGCTGTGCTGGCTGTAATAACAAGTTGCTTTTGTCACTCAGTGAGGCAGATGTGATTCAGAGACACCCAGGGAGTAACTGGCAAGGAGCTGTTAGGAAGAGCTGATTTTTGAAGCAGGCTTTCAAATCCAAAAATGGAAAACTTGAATAATCTTCTCTCTGTAGGTTACCTCACAACTCCTACCTTCCTCCTCCTCTTGATCCCACCAGGCTTCCCAATGGTTGTCCTTGCTTTTGCCTTCCACAAGACAGCCTTCTTTCACAAATACTTGACTCAAAGCTCTGCACTGGTTTTAAACAGAACTGCTTATAGATCATCTCCTTTGTTTTCTTTCCTTCATCTCTTTTATCCTTGCTATGTCTCTTTTTCTTGAGTTGCAATCTATTTGAAACAGTTCCATATTTATCATAGATTGTGCCTGCAAAAGCTTTACTTAGGGCTTGGAGATAATTGGATGTATGTTCCTACTCAGTCTTGTTCCACTGATCTATAAACAAGGCAAGCAGAGATAAAACTTCTTGAAAAATATTTTTAGATGTTAATTTATAAAAAAGTGCATCTTAGAGCCCCAACCACCTGCAGCAGACACAGGGCAGGTGTGTCTGACAGGGAGAGCTTTGGAGCACGCTCTAACTTGCACCAGGTAGAACCCTGAAAGCTGGGAAGGACCTTTGGAGTCACCAAGTCCAACCATCAGCCCAGCACCACTGTGTTCACCACTAAGCCCTGTCCACAAGTGCCCCCAGGGATGGTGACTCCACCACTGCCTCAGCTGTGCCAGTGCCTGACCATCCTTTCAGTGAAGGAATTTTCCCAGTATCCAATCTAAACTTCCCTTGGCACAACTTGAGGCCGTTTTCCCCTTGTCCTGTTCCTGTTCCCTGGGAGCAGAGCCCGACCCCCCAGCTGTCCCCTCCTGTCAGGGAGTTGTGCAGAGCCAGAAGGTTCCCCCTGAGCCTCCTTCTCTCCAGGCTGAGCCCCTTTCCCAGCTCCCTCAGCCTCTCCTGGTGCTCCAGCCCCTTCCCAGCTCTGTTCCCTTCCCTGGAGCATCACAGTGCCCTGTGTGTCCTTCTCCATCCATGTCACATCAGCATTAGTCCTCTGCACATGGAAATTAGGAAGAAAAAAAGCATGACAGTGAAGAGAATATTTCCACAGTGAGCTCATCTAACCCTTGTTAGCTCCAGTCTCTCTCCAGTTTGGTCATGTCCCAGCACCCTGTTATGAAACACTTCCAAACCACTGTATCTGATTTATTAATATGCCCACATTCAGTATTCATGACTGCAGGAGGAGAATTGGACTCACAGTCACCTTTCCTGATTCTGCTTGCTATTGATCAGTCCTAAAATATCTGTCTGGAAAACAACCTGCAAGGTTATGCTTCAGTACTCTGCTTGGAGATGCCTTGCCCAGCTAAATAACAGCAAGGTAGGGCACCTTCCCAGGGCTACGTGCCCCTGCCAGGGTTTAGCAGCACCTCTGGGACTGGCAGCCTCCAGAAATACTCACTGCTAAAACCCAGCCTTGCTGAAGGACTGCTTTCAAACATTTAAATATTTCATTGAAATCCCCAAAAGCTTTTTCTAAGTTACCAATCCAACGCTTTAAATATTAAAACCAGTCTATTTATAAAGCAGCAAACACTTCTCAGCCACAGAGGTGAGCTCCATGGGATCCAATCAGTCCTGACTTGCAGTGAGACGTAGGGAAAAGGAAGGAAATAGAAAGACAAGCCTTTTGGAAAAGTTGCAAATGGAGCCATTAATTTTGCCACAGCACTGAGAGTAAATGTTTACAAACTCATTTTGCCAGGATCTGTTGGTTAATAAAGAAAATGGAATCATTCCTTGGAAATAATTTTTCCTTAGGGAAATTATACATGTGAATGATAAGGAAAGTAGGCTACAGTGCATCAGCTTTAGGGAGTGTGGCTTGGTGGTTCTACACGTGAGCAGTTTTCAGTGCCCTTCACTTGCATGGGTTGTAAGTGGGATTTTTTGAGGAAGAGAGCTTTTCCTCACCATCTCTGTCCATGTGGGACAGTGTAAGAGGTCACTTCTTCCAGGTATTTTCCCCACTTGTTTGCTGAAGGTTATCAGCTCCCTCAGTTCAGAGCTTGGTAACTGGAGCTCAGCAATGGTTTCAGTTCAAGGAAGAGGGCAGGTAGGAAGTTCTGAGAAGAAAAATCACCCAACTGCAAGGGGAGTGTGAGAAATGGAGTGTAGAGAGAAAATCAAAAAGTAACACCAGCCTGGGCTGAAATCACCAGAAACTGTGAATCACAGCCCTCAGTGAAGGGTCTGGAGCACACCTTTGAGGTAGGGAGGAACAAGCCCAGAGCTGGGATTTGGTTTGTTCTGCAGCACTGAAGTGACAGCACACAGAGACAGGAGCAGAACTGGGGAAGGGTCTGGAGCACCAGGAGCAGCTGAGGGAGCTGGGGGGGCTCAACCTGGCTGCCTGGAACAGAGACTGGACATTGTTAAAGCAGTAAAGAGGGGATTTATTAAAAAGCCTTTGAAAGGATACACCTTGGGCAGCACTAGAGCCCAGCTGTGGTTCCACCCAAGATGGACCCAAGACAGATGACTGGTCATGAGTTTTCACACTTTTATGAGTTTTGGTCCATTTCCATATTGGGGTTCATTGTCCATTTCCAGCTCCAGGTTCTGCAGTCCCACCTTCCCAGATTCTCTCCTCAGTTCACTGCTGTTTGCACCTTTTGGGCCTGAAGCTGCAGCAGTGACCTTGGTTCTCAAGCTGGAAAAAGATTGTTTTGTGTGACTGAGCTGTGAAGAGAACTTGCTAACACTTTATATGAAGTTCAGAGTCACACACCAATGCAGTTCAGAATTTGGAAAATAGAAAAGCTTAAACTTAAGGCATCACGGGGGAAAAGGAGGCTCAGAGGGGACCTTCTAGCTCTGCACAACTCCCTGGCAGGAGGGGACAGCCAGGTAACAAAGGACAAGACAAGAGAAAGCAGCTTCAGGTTGCAGCAGAGGAGGTTTCAATTGGATAGCGGGAAAATTCCTTTGTAAAGGGGGTGGTCAGGCATTGGAACAGGCTGCCTAGGGCACTGGTGGAGTCACAAGAAGTGTTCAAAAAGCCATGTGGATGTGGCACTTGGGGATGTAGGTTAGTGGTGCACCTGGCAGTATTCAGGTTCATAGAACTTGATGATGTTTGAGGGCTTTTCCAATCATAATGATTTTCTGATTCACTGTTGTGAGGAGGAGCTCCATTAGTATTTTTCCTCAATGATTCCAAGGCTGCTTTGTTGCTGTCCATGAAGCCTGCAGAGATGAAAGGCAAGATCAGGGCTATTGCCTAGCATACCACAAAGTATCAAGAGAGTTTTTGCATAAAATACATTTATATAATTGTGTTTTCTACCCTGCTCTAAACAAACACAGATTATTTATAAAATTAACTCATTTTTGCCCATTATTGTACTGCCATCTTCCCTCCTTTTAAAATCCTGACAGCCTTCCCCAAACTCAGCTCTGACTTTTCACCTGACTGTCCCCAAAAGTGGATTTGTGCGCCAGCATTTGCCATTCATTTCCAGAACCCTCATTACCCCAGGAGATCCCACTGTTCAAGCCTTCCAGAGGTGGCCAGAGCTGACACAGTTCCTCGTTCCCAGCACAGAGACCACTGAAGCAGTTCAAGTTCCTCTAAGCTGTTGTGTTTGATTCAGTAAGGAGTTAATAAAGGTGCATTTCTGATTTAGGTAGTTGTCTGTAAAGCAAATGTTTGGATTTTTTCCCATTGGTTTGAAGGTTGTGGTGGAATACTTGAGGGGGCAGCAGTTACAGTGTACTGGCCCTGTTCAGTGTGATTGCAGTTTTTTCTCTTTTCTCTCCATGGCCTGGCTTCCTTGTGTTTGCAGCACGTGGCTGAAGAGCTGCAGGACCTGCTCCAGTGGCTGATGGGAGCACCAGCTGGACTGAAAATGAACAGAGCCTTGGATCAAGTTTTGGGCCGCTTCTTCCTTTATCACATCCATCTTTGGATCAGTAAGTGAAATTGTTTCACTTTCCAGCCTCCCTTTTCATCTCTTCCCTCTGAGTGTTTAATGTTTGCCTTAAAGGTGTGTAATGAATCAAAATGCACTTCTGCAAGTACAGACTTGTCTGGGAGTCTTCCTGCTGTGGGAACTGAAGCCAAAGTTGGATTCCCACACAAGGAATTCATGCATATTAAATAAAGTGCTGGTATTGATGCTCTGCAAGAAGTGCAGATCCTGCTGGGGTTCGTTCCTTGGTGTCACTGGTGGTGAGCGTCCCAGGGAAGACACTGCTGAAAGGTTTTTTTAGGGTTTTGTGGTCTTTGCCATGTGAGAGGTATCTCTTGAGATAGGGATGAGAAATGTGCAGGGATACAAATGCCAACCATGTCCTATCGCCAGGTTCAGCTTGGTGCAATTTTATTATTTCAGGTTCTACCTTGAAATAACACACCCTTGTTATCCTTGATAGAGGAGTACAGGCACAATGAACATAAACTCCATAGTTACTTTACTGATTTACTTTGCTCACCAGTCAAGTATGTTCTTGTTTCTGTGACTTTGCCCCACTTTGGTGATGGAAGAGACTGTTTGTCCACACTGCTTTATTTTACAAAAGACATATGAGGTGGCTTTTGTGGGAAGAGCAGAAAAACAGGAATGGTTGCAGTGAAGGCTGATGTGTGCAGTTAAAAATGTGCTTAAGAACCTGGACGTAAATGTAGAAAATCAAATGTTGCATCCCTGGAAGTGTTCAAGGCTGGATTGGATAGGGATTGAAACAGCCTGATCTGGTGAAAGGTGAATGGCACAGGGGTGGCATTAAATTATCTTTAAGGTGCCTTGCAACCCAAACCATGCCATGCTAATTCCATGAAATCCCATGTTTAGAAATGTTTCTGCTGTGTTCGAGCTGTGAGCACTCCTCCCCATGGTCCCAGTGCTGCCCCACCTTGGGGCAGAAACTTGGGCAAAAAAAGAGTTTTTGTTGGCCCTCCTAAAGAGAAGATGGTCTCTAAAGGATGCCGCTTCCATGTTTTCATGGCTCTGATTTCTGGAGCAGTGTTGTAGGGCAAGGGGAATCAGCCTTTTGAGAGCTTTTGAAGAGCACTGACCCTCTGCCATGTCCACCAGGCTACATCCACCTGCTGTCCCCCTTCATTGAGATGATCCTGTGGTACGTGGGGCTCTCGGCTTGTCTGGGTCTGACCGTGGCTCTCTGCATCCTTTCCGACATCATCGCACTCCTGACCTTCCACATCTACTGCTTCTATGTCTACGGGGCCAGGTGAGTCCCCCTCCCTCTCTGGGCTTTGTTTGGAAGCAGCTCAGGCTGTGGTGAAGCATTCAGTCCTGGTGTAGTTCTCCTGAATTCAGTTTAACCTACAATTAATTTATTGCAGTCTTTTAAGCCGGGAGAAATGATGGCCACAGTAGTACAAGGGACCCATCTTTCATTTCTCCTGCATTTGGATATTTATCTGTCATGGTAGTGACCTGGGAAAATGAAACTACATGACAGACAGAGGACAAGAAAGCAGCTCACTCCATCCCTTTGATCCAGACTCTCCTCCATTGCACCCTGCTAGAGATTTGGAGGGGAATGGAGAAGAGTAAGAGGGGAGGGGAGCCCCTGTAGGCTTGAAGAAGCCCCAAAACCCCTGTGTCTGCCCTGCTTCAGAGGTCCTTGCCTGCACAGTGGAGCACAAGTTTGGGGTTACAGGGGTCTGTGACACTGTCCAAGTGTCCACTTGTCTGGGGGTCCCGTGGTCTGAGAGCTGGGCAGAGGCTCTGAATGAGCAGGGGGAGTGCAGGGGGCTTTGTGGCACATCTGGGGCATGTTTGGGTTCCTGTGCAAGAGGTGCCCCTCACTGTGCTCTGTTCCTGCTCTCCTCTAACTTGTGCTGCACCAAGGAGTCCCACAGGTCACAGGATGTGCTTGCCAGGGAGATGGGATACAAGAGATGAAGGACCTTTTGTTTTATAGAAAATAGAATAGCCATCATGCCTCCTCAGACTTTACATAGCAAACAACACAAGAAACAGCAAATCTTTAGATATGTGTAATTTAGGGAATGGTTGAAAGTACTGAGACCTGATTTATGAGCCGGGTCTGTTGTGAGCATAGGTCTTACACCCAGAATCAGTATGTCAGGAGTGGGAGGTCTCTTCCCAACACCTCTGATTACTGGAATTTCTGTGTTGGTCTGTGAGGAATGGCCTTGCTCATCCTAGTTGTGCAGAGTGGGAGTAGGAAGTAGGAAAAATGTTTTGTCAGCTGTTTGCTCTTCCCTGGAGCTGCAGGGAGCCAGGCTACCTGTCTTGTGTTTGTCAGAAGTACAAAGAGCTGTGTGCTGTCCCCATGGAGACCCAGGAAGAATCAGCAGCCACCACAGCCCCTTGAATTCCTGCAGCTGGCAGGAGGAGGAATTTGCTGGTTCAGGTGCTGGTGAAGCCTGAGATCCCCTTCTGGAGCAAACCACAGAGTGAAACAAGGGCAGGCATGTGTGTGCAGGCAGCAGGGCAGGTGGGGCAGGTGCCACTCCAGCAACACCCACTGGGTGTCATGTCAGGGGGTGCAGAGCCATGGGAAGGTGTGTGCCAGAACCTGGAGGAGTTGTCCTGCCCTAGGCCTCCTGCCTAGGGATTAGTGCACCAAACTGTGCCAGCCAGTCTGGAGGCACCCTGCCAATTCCTTGAAGCAGCTGGTGTTCTTCTCTTGGATGAGACTCCTTGCCTCTGCTCTCACACTGCTGCTGTGAAATCTGAGCAGCCTCCACACCTTAGCTAGCCTGATTTGCCAGTCTTGCTTTTGTAGCTCAGGCTTGCTCAGACTCTTGCCCCATGCATTGACCATGTCCCCTTCCTTTACATCCCTGTATGTTGGCAGTGCTGCCCAGGGCACTTTGTGCCTCCTCTCCATCCCAAGAGCTATTTCTTCCTTGATGTCATTCCATGAAGAGATGTCTCTTTCCCACCTCTTGTCGCCTCAAGTTTCCCTCACTGTTGTCATTTTTCTGTGAGGGAAGTTGCTCAAGTCTCATAGCACCAAGTTCTGAAAGCCTAAGGGGGGTGCAGTAGGGGCCACCAGGCATTTCATTGGTCTCTTCCCACTCTTAAGGATTTTTAGAACTGTTGGTTCCTAGAGAAGCTGCAGGGGCTCCACTCCTCTCCCTTGTATCTCTGCTGCAGAGGCTCAATTGCATTGCCTTGGCTCAGGTGTGGGGTGAGACCTTGGCCAGCCCAATCTGGAAGGGTGTGAAGGCAAGGGAAGGGACAGATCTGAACTGAGGAGACACAGGTGACCTTGGGGAAATAGGATTGCTGGTTCTTTTCATAGAGTCATAGAGTTTGGGTTGGAAGGGGCCTTAAAGCCCATCTCATTCCACCCTCTGCCATGGGCAGGGACACCTTCCACTGTCCCAGGCTACTCCAAGCCCCATCCAGCCTGGCCTTGGACACTTCAGGGATCCAGGGACAGCTGCAGCTTCTCTGGGCACCCTGTGCCAGGGCCTCAGCAGCCTTTTGCTGCAGGGAAGGTGTTGTCATGAGGCTGGAGATTGCTGCAGCACCAGGGCATGGCCTCGCCATTGCCCTCCAGTGGCCCAGAGCTGGCTGCAGCAGCCCCCATGCCAGGGACAGCCCAGACAGGGTTGACTGAGCTCTGAGTCTTTATCTGCATCATTGCCCGTGGATTTCTTTTGGCAGCCCTAGCTCTGCAGGTGGGTGAGTGGGTGTGGGGCTGACAGCTGGGTGGTGCTGGAGCTGGGAACTGCCAGCTGTGCTGCAGAGGCTTCTCTTTGCTCAGGCTCTACTGCCTGAAGATCTATGGCCTGTCCTCCCTGTGGCGCCTGTTCCGGGGCAAGAAGTGGAACGTGCTGCGGCAGCGGGTGGATTCCTGCTCCTATGACCTGGACCAGGTACTGCCACAGGCCTGGGGACATCCCAGAGCACTGCCCTTGGTGATGCCCTCCCCTCCTGCTCTGCCTGGTACTGGGAACACAGACACAGGAGCCTTTGTGGTGCCCAGAACAAGGACATACCATGACACTGAGCCCATGGCTCTTCTGCTGCCTCGCAGCACTGCCTCACTGCCCTGCAGCACTCCTTCATTGCCCTGCATGCCTTCCCTGCCCCCCAACACCCTTTCCTAACCTGCAGCAGCCCTTCCCTTCCCTATTCCACTTCATTCCCTGCAGCACCTCTTCCCTACCCTGCACCCTATCCCTGCTCTCCAGCATCCCTTTCCCTTTTCCCTTTCCCTTTCCCTTTCCCTTTTCCCTTTCCCTTTCCCTTTCCCTTTTCCCTTTCCCTTTCCCTTTCCCTTTCCCTGCCCTCCAGCACCCTTTCCCTTGCCCACAGGGCCAAATTGTGCCTAATGCAGAGTTGTCCTGAGCACCTGCCACGCACCCAGCGAGCTGTGGTGGGTGCTGCAGATGCTGGCAGCTCTTCAAGCCTGGAGTGGGAATGGGGGAGGGATGGAGGCAGTTGGAAATGTGGTGCCCAGCAGTGTTGCCACAGTAACAGCCGTGGCAGTGTTTCTATTAAAAGGCCCCCGTTTCATTCACGGTGTGCTGGAGCCTGGCCCACACACTGTCACTCAGGCAGAGGCAGTTTTTTGCAAAGTGCTATAAGCTCTTTTTAATTTCTGAAATGCCATGCGAAAGTCCAGCACAGCCTGAGCTGCTCCAGGCCAGCAGCTGCAAACATCACTAAATAATACAATAAAATTTGGAAACTTGCAGGGTCAGCACCTCTTTCTGTTACAACAGATAACCTTGAGCTTCTTGCACCACAGCTGAGAGCTGGTTTTCTGTTTCTTTAGTGATTAAAAGTCTCAGTGCCAGGTTTGCATCAGGGCTCACTCCCTGTGTACTTTGAGGAGAATTGGTTTGGCACTTCAGGCTTCATCCTGCTGCTCTAGAGACCAGTGGGAATTGTGTCACTGCCTGGGCAGGAAGGGACATTCAAAGCAGACCTTAAAAGACTTTTGGAGGTTTAAACAACTGCAGTGGAGTGACAGCAGAAGGGAGAAACAACTGCTGTGAGGAGAATGGGTTTGGTTGTGATCTATTCCTGGTTACATCCCTAAAGCTGTGATGCTGATCCACCTCCGTGCTGTGGCTGCTGGGTTGTTTTCTTTCATGATATCCTGCAGCCATGGCCCCTTTTTGCAGAGGTTGCAGTGCCGTGTACTCCTGTGGCCTCTCTGTTCTGGAGGTGGGGAAATAGAAGAGTCAGCTCCCTGTGTGGTATAAATCTGAATTTCCCCCACTTGGAATTATTTAGACCTATGCCAACTGGGCTGGCCCAGAACAAAAATAACTTTTTCTGTGGGCAGTGGAGCTAATGACACCTGCTTCCTTAGGGATTTTCTCCTTCATCCTCTAAATTTGTTCCCTGTTCCTCTAATATTGTTCCCTGACTCCAGCTTCTTCATCTCTCCTACCTTCCCAATGAGCAAGAGGCAGAATTCCCATGGCTGGACAGCTCAGCTGGTTGCTGCTTTGGGGAATGTTTGTCACCCAATTCTGTCAAATGTGCACCAAGTGCCTGTACTGCTAAAACAAGGAGGAGCAAAAGTAATTCTCAATTCTTTCCCATTCAAATTACCACTTCTTTGTTCTTTTACACATTTTTCTGGTAAAATCTCATCAATGGCTCTAAAACTTTTGGGGACAGAGAGTGGAAAAATGCAAGATCATGTAAGTCTTGTTTCCTATGGAAGCCAGCCTGAAATGGGAAATCTTGAATGTTGTCTTTAAGGGAAAGTTGCTGTCAGGATCCAGCTTTTATTTGTCTTTCCAAATGTACTCTTGTAAAAAGGAGTTTTGAAGAAGGTCCAGGGAGAGTAGAAATACTGAAAATATCCAAGGTAACAGTATTATTCACATAGGCAAGATAAAAACACATTAAGGCGTCCTGCAAACTTCCATTGCCTCAGAGTCTCCTATTTTTTATTTGTAATGTATTTTATTTTGCCATTGCTCTGCTCATGACTGTATTTCCTTTTTCCCTAGTTATTTATTGGCACTTTGCTGTTCACAATCCTGCTGTTCCTTCTGCCTACAACTGCCCTGTATTATTTGGTGTTCACTCTGGTAAGATTTAACCCTTGAAACAAGTCAAACACTCTTTCCTGAGGTAGCAAAAAATGGCTTCCTAGACATTTATGTTCATCCATAACGAAAATAAAAATGTGGGTGTCTTAGGAAGGATTCTCACACAGTTCATGTTTGTGTTTTTCCAAAGGGAATTCCCAGCAAATCCTGCCCGGCAGGACAAACTGTCCCCCTCTCTTTCTCTCAGGAGTTGTTTTTTTATGTTTCAATCCACATCTGTGGTGATGGCCTCTCTAGTCTGATACAGAACCTTTTTTTTCCCCCCATAGAATTAACTTGCTGTATTAAATGTTTTCAGCTATTTTCCTCCGAGGCTGGAACTTCTTTATTTTTCTTTTCTTCCCCCAGTATGACCAGTCCTCTCTGCGATCTGCCCAGAGCCAGATTTTCCACAGACAGTGGCCATCACATGCTTTCATGATCTTTTTTGAGCCCTCTCTTTTCAGATGAGCTTGGCAGCAGAAAATAACTGCAGTGTGACAAAAGGAGGTGCTTTAGTCAGGGACAGAAAACACAGAGCAGGAAGCTCATTTCTGCCTGCTCTGCTTTTGCTTAAACTCTCTGTGAAGTTTCTTCAGGCCGAAATGAGCTGCTGCAGCTCCCTGTTGGAGAGGAAAGTTTACATTCACTGGTACACAGTGATGGAGTTTTCTCAAAGTGGGGGAATTTGGGCTTCATTTTCAACTGTGGCTGTTGAAAGTGGAATAGTTCTCATGTCCTTTCTGGTCACAGCATCTCCAGCTGTAGGAGCTTCATTCCAGTTACCCCTTAAACCCATACTGCTGAGGACCCTCACACAGAGTCTGGATGCTCAGCACTTCAGACATCACACCCACTTTGTGAGGCTTTAGCTTAGCAGTGTTAGATCCCAGCTCAGCTGAGGAATTTGCAAGTGTTGAATCTCCTGTTTCCTGAGATGTTCTGTACAACTGGTTTTTGTAGCTCCGGTTGCTGGTGGTGATTGTACAGGGCCTCATACACTTGCTGGTGGACCTGATTGACTCCCTGCCTCTTTATTCCCTCATCCTTCGCCTCTGCAGATCCTACAGGCTTGCAGGTGAGTTCCTCAGCTCTACCCTTGCAGCACTTCAAGCATTTTGCATTATGTGCTTGATTTTGGTGTGCTGGGTCCCTCCTGAATTGAGGATGCACTGGGGGTAGAAGAATCCCAGGCTCAGGTCATGCAGGTGTCCTGCTGTGAACCAGTTCCTGCAAGGAGCAGGATGAGGATATCAATGGAAAGAAATCTGAACCTGAAGCAGAATCGGGAGTACCTTTGGAAAGCCCTTGGCCACTAAAAAATGTCTCAAAACAAGCACAATATAAATAAGGTCATCTTTTATTCAAGGTCTAGACTACTAGATCAGGTCAAAAACTTCTGCAAGTCAAACGTGGCATGGTGCCATGGGAGGTTTAGGTTGGAAAAGGAAAGGTTCTTCCCTAGAGGGTGCTGGGCACTGCCCAGGCTCCCCAGGGAATGGACACAGCCCCGAGGCTGCCAGAGCTCCAGGAGTGTTTGGGCAGCACTGCCAGGGATGCACAGGGTGGGATTGTTGGGATGTCTGTGCAGGGCCAGGAGTTGGACTGAATGGTCTTGTCCCTTCCAAAACAGGATATTCCATGACTGTGAAACAAGCTCATAGCTTTGGGTGTTTGGTCTCTGAAACAAGCCAAATCACAAAAATACTTGGAATATCAGCTGTTGCAAAGGGTTGGATCTACAGTGCTTGCAAATCAATGGAGCTCTTTCAGTTCTATGCTGACTTTGACTGACTGAAGCCCTGACCTGAGGTGTTTGGATGAGTTTCAAAGCTCTGGGCAGAGTTCAGATAATCATTCCCTTTTCGAGACTAATCTGTCTCCATTTTGATGCCAGTCATTGTTTTTCCACTTTGGGTAACCATAAACCATGGCTGGCACCAGAGTAAGGACTCATTTTGGAATGGTTTTGACTGTCCACAGCTATGGTTGATCTAGTTACAGTCAAGCACATCTAAATTATTATCTCCCATCCTTTTAAAGAGCATGCAGCAGGAATTTAGCACAGAAGAAAGAGCTTGATCATCAGTAAACCAAGGCCAGTCATCAAAGGCAGAGGAAGCTCGAGGCAACCTCAGCAGCTTTGTCTGCTGGAGCACTGCCAGGCTCAATCTTGGGAAGGTAGGACTGAGCTGTGTTACCAACTCTATTGCTTTTCCATGGGAGCCTTCAGCAGGTTCCTATGAATTTCCTGGCAGAAAAGTCTTAAACCCTTCAGGGCTGTCTTTGGAGATCAGGAGATGCTGCTGAAGAAAACTGACCCAGTAATGAGCAGAATGTAGGGCAGGAGGAAATCTTGATGCCACTGAGAGGTGTAAGACGATGAATTCCTTTAGGTTATGTAAGGCCACAGGTGACTTCTCCTCATTCCTGTTCAGCCAGGTCTCTGCTGCAGGAAAAAAGCCCCCACCCAAGCTGGGGATTGGCTTCTCAGCTGAGTTCCTGAACTGGCACTGCAGTGCCCTGGTGCCTGTGAGAGGAAGAGGCATCTCTGAGCATTTCTGCATCCTGTATTCCTGCCCCAGCACAAAACTGTGGCATGGCAACAGGAACAGATGGAGCAGTTGAATCCAATTCAAAGGGCTTCAGAGAGTACACATCACATGATGTCCTCACTGCTGAGGTGCTGCCTCCCTTGTCAGACTCACAACTTGGAGAAGACTTCCTCTGGCAGGTGTTAGGGCAGCTGATTTTACAGGCATCACCAAGATGGTTCTGCCAACATGAATGGATAGTTTTTGCTGGTAGGAAGGAGGTTGAGTTCAGCTCAGTTCAGTCGTGGCATGTGGTCTCCAAGTTGTTTGACTCAGTGTCTGAATTGACAAAATACTCCACTGGTGAAGCCCAGGCCAGGGGTAGGTGAATGATCCATCCACACACCTGAAACTAAATGCATTTTTTCTTTCTGCGCATCCAAAGTGAAATATTTATGACTTCAAAAAGCCTTTTTCTATCTGGATCACAACTGATGTCCTCTGTGCACCCAGTGCCAGCCCAAGGGGTGCCACCTTGGTTGGAATGTGGATTCACAGCATGAAGAAAGGAACAGCAGGGGTTTCAGGGCTCTCAGACTGCCCACACACAGGTTACCAGCATTGCTTGATTGTGAACAGACCAGCTTGTTTTTCCTGTACTTCCCTTTCCCAATATTCACAGTGGAGATGTTGGGACAGGTTTTGTCATAGTTCTGTAGGACCTGCCACAATTGCTGGAGTACAAACCAGCAGTGTCCTTGCTTGAGCGTGCAGTCACTTGAAACAAAGCAAATGAATTCATGTCCTGACCTCTCCTGTGCCACTGCTGATGTCTTTGTACAAGAAAAGCAGACCCCTGAACTCTGGAGTTGGCTGGAAGTCACGGAATAGTTCAGGGTTCTTCTATGCTGGAGTGATCTGCAGGAGCCTGAGCTTTCCTGCTCTTCCTGTGAGAAGGGAACTGCTCAGAGTCCTGAGCACTGCAGTCATCTGCAGGTCATTCTGAAATGAGTTTGTAGCCCTTTTGTGCTTGTATTTTCTTAGAAGTTTAAGACTCTTGAGCAATTAAATAATCTAGTTAAGGAAGTGTTGGTTTGTGGCTTTAGAAGGGAGGTGTGTGGCCAGGACCTGCAGAAGCAGCATTTGCTGGGATAATGGGCTGTTCCTCTCTATGACAAAGTCTGCCAGAAAAGTAGTTCCTGGAATGCCTTAGACACTTCCTCATAGCCAAAGCTCTGTGAATCACGTTGAGCACTTTGGTCATCCAGCACATTTGCTTGTTGAGGCCCAGGATACTCAAACATCTATTTCAAGCCACTGAATCTATCAATATAATCCAGTAAAATGCAGATAAATGCCTCCTGTCCAGTACAGAAAAAGGTTTATGATTTGGGGAGAGAGTTTATACCAGAGCTGTGTGCTAGAGAGAAGTGTTCTATCCCAGGAGTGAACTGTATGATTTTAATTAATTCAAAGCTTGAGGAAAAAGAGAAAACATTTTGGTTTTTCAGTGTGCAAGAATCATAGAGATATGGCAGCAATGGCACTTACACTTACAACGGTGAAGAGTTTTATTTCCATCTGTGCTCCTGTCAGTGTGTGATCTGTGCCTTAGTCTTCCTTCTCTCATCTTCTTACCTGCAGGAAAGATTAACAGGGCATGCTTGGTTTGCAGAGATGAATTGGTAATTTTATTTGCAGAGATGGATTGGTGATTTTATTTCTGTGAAGTAATTTGACATCTCTGTAAGAAAAATGCCTCTCTGGTCCAAGCTGTTACCTTTGAAACATTGTATTAAACCCGTGTGTGCACTGTGTCACCCTTGGAATCCAAAATCTTACCAATTTATTGTTACAGTATTGGCAATGAGGCAAATCCAAGAGGAAATAGGAACGTGGCAGGTTTGATGGGGTCAGCCTGTTAAAAATATGTGGATGCTGGGATTGATGGACAGGGATTGCTTTGAAATGTTTTCATGCCTCCAGGTCAGCCACTTCCCTCCAGCAGCCTGAAAGCAGGACAGATTTGCACGTGTCCACATGAGCACAAATTAAAGGCTCTGCCTGCTGCTAACATGGAGTTCCATTCTGATGGAAGTTTGGGAAAAGTGGAAGGTTTTTCCAGTCCCTCTGTCATCCTCAGGTCTGACTGGCTGATTTCTAGACTTTGTGTTTGCTCTAGGACTGTTTTCAAGCTGGATGTGAGGGGTTACTTTTAATGGAGGTGTCATTAGGCTTAAAGCATTGTAGTGACAATCCATGCTTCCTGCTGAAAATGGGGAATGTTCCCAAATCCAGAAAGGCTGAAGACAATTTCCAGGGAATCAGTGCTCAACCAACAGCACTGGGCAGCAAATGCATGGTCTGTGCTCCAGACATTGAACCATGGAATATCCTGGGTGGGAAAGGACCACAGAGATCATCAAGTCCAACTCCTGGCCCTGCACAGGACACCCCAACAATCCCACCATGAGTTTGCTTTCCTTGTTTTGTGTCTTTGCAGCTGGAGTGAAGTTCAGAGTCCTTGAGCAGCAGGATGGAAAACCTCTGCGTCTCCTTATGCAGGTAAGGCCCTGTGCCTTCCCTGGGAATTCCTTCCCCCAGAGTGATCCCAGTCCATCTGTGCTGCTCCCACTGAAGGCCTCCACTTCAAAATTATCCGCTGTAAAATGCTGAAACAGGGGAAATAACCTTGTGTTGCTGTAGTTGGCTGCTGCTTTCTGTGCTTTTTGATGCTCTGCTTGCATCCTGTGTTAGGAGAAAACACAGTGCCCTGGATGGTGTGAAGTGAAATGTAGAAGAAGGGGAGGTAGGACAAACACAGAGCTATGTTACTTCTGGGATTAAGACGTCATGCTATTATCACCTCCTGGCTCTGTGCGGCTTCATGTGATAATTGCTGAACAGAAGAAGCAAAAGAAGGCAGTTAAACCATCTAGAATGAAACAGCAGGAAGAGCTCTTCCCCTCCAGAGGTGCTGGAAAGCCTTGGCTGCTCCATGAGGCCAGCAGAACGAGAGCCTGGGCAAGATGAGAGGAAAGAGCTTCCTGCTTTTCTCCTGAGTTGCCCTGGTGAGGGGTATGGACAAAGCTTACCTGTGCTTTTGTAACCCCCATTCCCACGCTCTGGCATCTAAGATACTAAAGGGAATTATCTTCTAGAGAGAAATGAGATGTTGGCAGCAGGGAAGTTCTTACACTTTCAGGAGCGAAATTTCCATCTCCTGACCCAGCAGGAACACAGCCATGTCCCAGGGCAGCTTTTTTTGCTTTCTGCATCCTAAAGAGGAGAGGCTGCGAGCAGTGTATAGCACTTACAAAAGCACTTGGACACTGGGGGAGTGTGTGGGAAGGATTTAACTGCAGCTTCCCAACCCTTTTGCTTTTTCCATCACCAGTCCCACCCTATTTCAGCAAAAGTCAGACTAGCAGGGAACCACCAAACCAGGTAGTAGCAATTCCAGAGGGAATCCCTTCTACAGATGTCTTCTAGGCCAAAACTAGTGTTTTCTGAGCAATCTGTCTTCCCAGCTCCTGCCTTTCAGTAGGATGGTGGGGTAAGAACCAAAATCTGCCATCCTCCATGGCCAGGAGAGTCCAGAAAAAGGAAACCAGACACCAGAGACGAAGCACAGGAGCTGCTGAGCAGAGGCTTTGGCACCAGTGTGTGTGAGAGATGAGGTGGATGGAGGGAAAAGACCACAACTTAAAGAGCAGAGGCAGTGAGTCATAAGACTGTGATGAATTTTCCTTGGACCACTGCAGAAAGATCCATTTCTATCTGGAATATAGCACAAGTCATCACTTCAAGAGGTGGAAGTGCTGCAGTAGATGTCTGTCCCAGCCTTCTGTTCCAATAATAATGAGCAGACAGTCAGAAAAGGGACTTTTTTGCTCTCTTTGTACTGGTGGAAATGAAAAATGGGCTTGTGTCAGAAATCCTGATGAATATCCCACTTTCTGATAGGCCTTTGGAGAGAGTAAACTAAAAAACCTTTTTAAAAAGTGAAATTCTTATTGTACGTGGTGATGTGCCTTGAGAATCTGCAGTGGCTTTGCCCCCTCTCTGTGTGGAAGTCAGGCTGGGTGCATGGACCTACACCCAAAATAATTGCAGCAGTAGGTGATAGAGCTGTCCTGTGGGGCACTGATAATGGATTAGAAATCAATGATGCTGGCTTTGAGCATTCCCAACCAGCTCCTGGTCCGGCCAAGGGATGCTTTTTGATTTTTAAGATAGTGTCTCTGGAATGCAAAGTCCAGACCTTAGAGGGGGGCAGAGGATGGGGGGTGATATTTCCATTCCAAATGTTACTTAGTATTCTTCAGGAAGTCTTACATAGGTCAGTGTTTTCATTAGTGTTTAAAGTAATTTTTTTGGTGCACAAGAAGAAGTATTTCTGGCAGTGTGGCTCAACTGAACCAATAGCCCAGGGATAAAACTGTCTTTAAGCTGAAGGAGGGCAGGTCTGGAGTAGCTATTAGGAAAAAAATCTTCACTTTGAAGGTGGACCCTGGCACAGGGTGCCCAGAGAAGCTGTGGCTGCCCCTGGATCCCTGGCAGTGTCCAAGGCCAGGCTGGATGGGGCTTGGAACAGCCTGGGACAGTGGAAGGTGTCCCTGCCCATGGCAGGGTGGAACAAGATGGGCTTTAAGGTTCCTTCCAACACAAACAGTCTGAGATTCTGGGATTCTAGGATGGGATGAGTTTGATCCATTCATGTACCTTCTGCTGAAAGTCTCTTCTTCTCCAGCAATTGCTTTGGAAAGGGTTAAACAACAGAGGAAGGCAAAAGGGAAGAGCTCCATTGGGATGGATATTCCAGCAGGGTTTGTTATAGCTTTGACCTGCAGAACTTTTATAAGGGGAACAAATATTGCCTCTTCACTAATAATGAGTTTTGCCTGTTTGTTTCCATTTGTAACAGGAGAGGCAGGGATGTCAAGTGCTCTGGGTATAAGAAACTCAGGTTATTGCAGTGGCCAGTGTTACCCTGGCTGTCAGCACTCTGCCCAGGGATGCTTCTCAACAAGAAATGTGAGCAGGTCCCGCCCACACAGCTAATAGTCAAAGAACACATGCTATGTCTCTCCCTTGCAGAGCAGCAGTTCCTCTCCTCCTCCCCCATGTTTGCACTCAAGACGCTCTGCTTTGCCTACAGCTGAGGAAATGGGCAGAAATTGTTACTTGGGTTTTAGGGCTGTTAGTGCTGGGGACAGGTTTCTTTGGTCTTTTCTTTTTTTCCCTGTTGGTTCTTTTCTTATCATTTTCCCTGCAAGCAGCTGCCCTGGCCTTTTTCCTAAACTTCCTATGGATGCTTCTGTGTACAGGCATTTCCCCCTTCTGCTTGAGCAATCTTGTACTTTGAAATTAATTTGACAAAGATCTCCGGGATTAATTCTAATGAACACTTTGCTCAACCCTGCTTTCCAAAGCTCAGTCTCTGTAGGCTCTGGGGGTTCATCCTTCACCACTCCATGAGCTCCAGGCAGCTAAAGCAAGTTGGTGGCACAGGCAAACTCCCAGAAACTTAGATGCTTTTTAATGGACAAAAAAAAATTCAGCTTTGACCAAGTTGCAACTCTGTGCATGAGTTTTGCTGTCTCTCTTTCCTTTTGTGGCTGGATTCTGTGCTGTGAATTACAGTCTCCTTTCCCAGAGCTGCTTGGTTGGTTCCAGCAGAGCTGAAACCTTTAACTAGAGAAGGATGTCCTTCCATTTCTCTCCACCGGCCAAGTTTTCCCTGCCTCTGTAAGTCCCCATTCCTGGACATCTCTCGTGGTCTGTGCTCTGAGCCCCATCATTTCAGTGCCATCTTTTTGGTCCTTTGGACTGTGCTGTGCATCCTTTTCATGAGTCAGGTCCTGGCCACACTGCATCCATCCTGTGCACTTCACCTGTCTCCCTGTCCTGAATGCTTCACTGGGGTGAGCATTTCCAGGGTCTGACAGCTTCTGTCACCTCTTGTACAGTTAATGTGTCTGTTCACATCCCTGTCAATACAGCAACTGGGAACCATGGTCAGAACTTTTGTAGGCACAGACTTGGGGTGGTGATTGAAGTCAAATCAAAAAAGATTAACTCAGCCCAAGGAGAGTTAATTGAAAATGGTAATGAGAAGCTGTGTGGTGTTGTCCTGTCATGCTGGGACTTGGCTCCACTGGGTGGTTTCAGATGACACCAGGTTTGACTTAACACACAGCTGTGGGCTGAAAGCTCATAACAGGTACAGCTAAACTGGTCTGTTCCAGAGGAGTTCCTGGAGTCCCAGTGCACCCCAGTGCAGCACTAGATGTAGGTTTAAATTAGATATTAGGAAACATTTCTTCACTGGAATGCTGGCACAGCTGCCTAGGGCAGTGGTGGAGTCACCATCCCTGAAGATGTTCTAAAGCTGTGTGGATGTGGCATTTGGGGACATGGGTTAGTAGTGGCTTTGGCAGTGCTGGGTTAAGGGTTGCACTCAATGATCTTGAAGGTCTTTTCCAAACGAAAAAATTCCATAACTCTGTGATTCTGTTGCTGTCTGCTGTCTCTCCAACCACTGTCCTCTCCGCTCTGGTGTGTAACTCACAGCCCTCTCATTCCCCCAGTTCTCGTGCTGCAGCTTGTCTGCTGCTCTGCTTGGGAATGATTCTGGTAACCCCCCTTGCCAAGTTCAATATGTTAACGTTGGGGGATGTTGGAGAAGGATAAGCAGCCTTAGCAAGCCAGGGAGGGATTCTGAAGCTGTGTGAGGAGCAGGACTGATGCTTGCTGCTGTCCCTCTTTCTCCACACAGATCAACCCCCTCTCCTATGGAGGTGTGGTCCAGACCTACAGACTGCCCACCTACAGCTGCTATCCCAGGGACTCCTGGGCATCTCTCTGCAAAAAACTGTTCCTTGGGGAGCTCATCTACCCTTGGAAACACAAAGGAGACAAGCAGGACTAAAGACAGTGGAAGAACTTAGGAACTTGACCTGGAAAGCATAACGACTCCTAACGCTTTGGGACCAAAGGCTGCTCAGAGCCAGCAACTGCTCCATCCCTTTAAATAGATTTTGGTAACATTGGAAGGGCTGAATTTTTAAAGGCAAGTATTTTTAAACATTATTTTTCAACTTTCTCTTCCCTTACACTGTGTTTGTATGCTCATGATTATTTTGGAAGCAAAAGGTTGAACTCATCAGTGCCTCATAAAATCAGCACTCAGTGTCATGGAGGAAGCAGCTTCCAAATGTTTTGGTGATGAATTTCTCCTTCCACGTCAGCTCACAGGGCTGTAGCAAAGCAGCCCCTCAGGTGGTTCAGAGCCACATTGCTGTGGTGCCTTCAGCCAGAATGTGTTTTGGACCTTTTCTGCTTCAGCCTTCAAGCCAGCTGATCAAAACCATGTGGAGAGTCAGCTTGTGGAGTCCTGTGCTGAAAACTGAACAGCTGGGTGTCTGAGTTCATGGGATATTTATTCATTTCTTTTGAGGAGGGCTTGCACTCACCCTCACTGCAGCACCAGAGAAGGTGTTGAAAGAGTGAGGCTGGGAGCCCAGAAGCACAGACTGTTGTATCATGATTCTGTGATTTCTCTTGGGGGAGTTTTTTTGCTTTGGATAAATTTCCAAAGTGCATCAGTGCTTGGGTTTCCATCTCCTGGTCTCATTTTGATGTGTCTCCTATTCTCTCTCTTGCAAAGGGTGCCTGTGCACTTGAGGGTGATGTCCCACTGGGCATGCTGTGATTGTATCAAATTTAAATACAGTTCTTACCCAAAAAACACTTCCTCCAGCTCTGCTTATTCTCTTCCCCAGCTCAAACAAGGAGTCAGTGTCACTGTACACTGCTTTTTGCACTGGCAGGTGAGGGCTGTGCTGGATCCTGCCCCTTTTCCCCTGGCTGGCCAAGGAAGCAGAGATGGAGGAGGAGAAAGTGCTGTGCCTGCAGTGCCCAGCCCTTCTCTACATGGCAGCCTCTGTATTCCAGTGGGCATTGGCAGGGCAAGGTGCCCCAGGGCTTTAGGAGCCTTCAGTCAGCACTCCCAGGGACAGGGGCAGAGTTTCCAACCCCAGCCCTGTGTCTCATCCAGCTGGCAGCTGACATAGAAGAGAGGGGTTGTGCCCCCTGCTTTAAAACATCCCTGGCCAGATGTATTTGGGTTGTCTGGAGCTGTTAGAAGCCCCTCATGGTGCAGTCAGTGCCTCTACAGGCACAGCCTGAGCAGGTGCGTGGTGCAGCAGGCAAGCTCCGAGGCCTTCAAGGCTCCTTAGGAACAAGTGAGGGAGGCAGGACTCCATGGGCACTGCATGATGTCCTGTTACCTTGAGCCAGGGCACATCACTGGGGAAAGCAAACCTCCCCACCATCTGCCACTGCAGGCTCTGGCTGGGACACCCCTGCCTGCAGAAACTAGAGAGAGTTTGTTCTTTGATGATCTGTGCTTCAAACTCCTGTGCAGCATCTTTTTGTCTTGGAATTATCACTGCCGGAGAAATTCTCTGCACTCCAGGTGGGAATACCTGCAGGCTGTGATCCATTTAGTGGATGAATGGTCTAAATAACATTTTCACTTTAGCTGAAGTCAGATTCATGAGCCCCATCCTCACCTGGCACTGAGCAGAGCAGGTTTACACCTTATTCCCTCTCATTTTTCCCTGGAGCTCCTAAATGATATCCCCTGGTTCCTCTCACACCTTCACAATTCAGTTTGCTGACTGCTGTGGGAAATCTTATTTTTGGTCTTGTGAAAGTATTGTTTCTAATATCCTGGCTTTTGAAATCTTTCTGTGAGACCAGACAGTTCATGATGGTCCTAATGATGGTCCTTGGGGGTCAAATGCCATGAAAGCCCCAGAGACAGCACAGAGCCATGAAAACCAGCAACTGTGACCTTCCTATTGGGAACCTGCCAGATGTATCAGACCTTCCAGTGCTGGCTTTGTTTACTAAAGGCTGATACAAACTCTGGGGTGGGGAAATACCAAATGCAGAAAAAGCTCCTCCTCAAACCTGAGGTCCTGAGTCTTCTGCAACAGAGAACCTTGAGCAGCCCAGCTGGGCAGTGGCAGCTCCTTGTGGGTGCACTTCTGCTGTGTCACCTGAGCTGGTAACTGAGCTGCCTCTCTGCTGCTCACAGTGGGTGTTCTCCTTGCCCTCGATGGTATCTGAGCATCTGAGTTGCTTCTGCTGGATGTTTGCCATGTCTCTCCTCTTCCTTTCCAGTCCCTGCTGTGAAAGACTCTTCCCCCACCCTTTTCCGACTCTGTGCAGAGACATTACAACAACATAGCAGACATCCTGCTCAAGAACACTTGACCTTATGTCATCTCTCTAATTAGAAGTTAGAATCAGCCTCATCTTTCATGGCAGCACAGACTAGCCCAGTGCTGGCATTTCCTCAGGGAAGAGGCTGCTGGTAAGGCTCTGGCTCTGATTTATCCTCAGGTCCATATAATCCAGAGCAGCCCTTGGATGAGAAGTAGTTAAAAATTCCAGATCTCCCATTCCTACCACGCACCCCTTCTAGCAGGCAGCAAGCAGGCTTTGCCAGCCATCAGTCAAAGTTCTAATCTTACAGACTTTTTTTAATACTTCATTTCCTTATTAATATTTCTCCCACTCTTTGGTTCCCAGTGCTACCACAAGCCCCCTCTTTACTTAGGCAGGGGTTTTTGAAGGAAAATGTGATTCACTGCATGAAAACTATCCTAGAGAGAAATTCTGCCTTGGAGAAATACTTTCTTCCCCTAACCAGGACAGCATGTGACGATGCTGAAAGGAAACCTCAGTGATTACACTGCACTGAAGCCTCTGGTTATGGGTTTGGGAGTTTTCCCTGATGCAGCTGGACTGTGCCCTGTTCAAGCTCACACAAAGGCTCTTGCACAAATGTACAACCCATATGTTGACTATCAATAGTGTAGGGCTGGAAAAATCTGCATTTCACCCTGCAGAGAACGAGCTGCTTTCCTTCTGCCCTGTGCTGCCACTTTCCTGCTGCTCCAACACCATCTCCTTGCTTATCTCTAGCCCTCAGTGATTTACCCTTTGTGCTTAGACCTGCTGGTTACACCATCACAGGAAGCTGCTGGAGGTTGTGATGCTCACCCAAGGCTGGTTGCCCAGGACTGTGTCCAGACAGCTTTGGGTCATCTCCAAGCATGACAACTCCAACACCTCCCTGGACAACCTGTGCAGTGCTTGGTCACCCCCACAGTGAAAAGGTGTTCCCTGCTCTCAAGCAGGGTTGGATGTGTTTCAGTTCGTGTCCCTTGTCTTTGTGTCGTGCAGTACTCAGTGACACTGTAACTCAGATTGCCTCAGTGAATGTGAACATCAGCAGTCCTGTGTCTTCTCTGCTCCTGTTCTGCCTCTTCAGGGACTGCTCAGCAGCCCCTTTGCCTTTGAGGGCTAAAGCCTTGGTCAAGGGGGAGCTTGTGCATTGACTCAGAACCTGACCTATTCCTTGGTCCTTTTCTGGACTTGGTAGCAGAGAGCACTTTCTCTCCAGCCTCAATCCTGCCTGTGCTGAGCTCACAGTGGGAGCTCTGGAGGCTTGGGCAGCAGAACCCCAAGCTTGGCAGTGTCCAGGTCTGCAGGGTCAGGGAACAGCCTAAGTGTGGAGCCCTGTGGAGCAGGTTGAGTGTGCTGTGCACACACAGGGGATGGGTCTGGATCTCAGCTCATCCTCCACATGACAGCAGGCCACAGGGCTTTCCAGCTGGATTGGGAGTTTTGGGTGCAGGAAAAACATGTTCAGAGCAATCCATGTGGGCAGCTGATCTGCCTTCCTGGGTGAGAACAGAGTCCACCACCTTTGCCTCTGGCTCACCATTTTGCATCAGGAGTTGCTGCAAGTGTCTGTCACCTTTGGCTCCAGTCCTTATCCATGTCTGGCCCTCAAACCGGGAATGCTCAGAATCCCCATTTACCTTCTCATCAAGCTAAATATGAGGAGTGTTCCTGCACTGATGAGTGCTGCAGGTGACAGAACCCTCCCCTGCATTCCCAGGCAGGTGCTGGGGCTGGGAGCAGGGGAGGTGTTTGGGGGAAGCTGCAGAACCCAGGCCCAGCTCCTCTCCCAACCTCTGCTGTTTAACATCTGGCACTGGGGAAGTTTGTGAGAACTTCTCAGTTCTTGTAATCAATCCTCCTCACAGTGTTTTCTGGTTTTAAGTAAAGGATTATAAAAGAGCACTGACTCATTGAGAGTTTCATTAAAAGTGTGTGAGTGTTTGTGAGTGAGGTTTGGCAAGGAAGTTAAAACCCACTGTGCTTTTCTCCTTCCCTCACGTGAACCACCAGGCATTCAGCAGGAGCAAAGTGCTCCGCAGCAGCGACACTTTTTGTTTTAAATGTCACCACTCACCCAGCTGAAGGTGACTTCCTTCCCACTGCAACCCTGATGTGAAACGCAGCCTGGTGATGTGAAACACAGACCAGTCCTGTGCACCAGCCCAGGAACAAGCCCTGGCCCAGGAACCACACTAGCTTCAGGCTTATCATAGCTCCAGTTGTGCTGGGCAGAGCAATGGCAGCCAGCAGGACAGTGACAGTGACAATGCCAGCAGTGCCAGTTGCAGCAGGGATGAGGGATGCTGCACATACCAGTGCTCATGTGTGAGTTTAGGGATGGAGAGCTTTGTTCTACTGATAGGTTTTATTGGTTAATTTAACCTTTTAATCAGAACTTAAATGGATTTTGGTGACACTAGAATAAAGATGTGGGAGCAAAATCCTTCATTTAGTTTGACTTGCTGAGCACGGTGTGGCTGTCAGCAGCACAGGGACAGGGCAGGGTGGCTGCTGGAGGCTCAGCTGATCCAGACAGGCTGTTCATCCCCATCCCAGGCCCTGGCTGGGCAGTTCCTCAACCTCTGCTCTCACACACAGGGGTATTTCAGCACTTGTCCAGCTATAATTGTTCTGCCTAGGCCAAACCACAAAGCTTGTGCAAGGAGGATCCAGGGAACGCCACCTCAGGCCTGGGAGATGGTTGAGGTGTTGCTCCTCCAGTTCTGGGTGTTCCTGTGGTTCAGAGAGGGGTTCCTTGGTTTCCCATGAGCCTGCCCATGTGGTGTGTTCAGTGTGAGGGGGCAGGACGGGGGACAATCCTCTGCAGCACAGCACAATCTGAGCAGGAGCCTGAGCTGGGCCTGGGAATGACTGCTCCTTCTGGCCACTCCTCCTTCCTCACACCAGAGCAGTCACTCCCTTGAATTCCATTCCTTTCTCCTTTTCCCTTTCCCAGCTGAATGCACGGCTGTGACAAAGTCCCCCCATTGCAGCAAGCCCCTGCCAAGGTCACTCCTCTGCCAGGAGCCTCTGCCAGGACTGCCACTCTCCCTCTGCCTCCCACCTCTTGCCACAATTCCCACTTGTCTGGGCTCTGTTTGATTTCCACCATCCCACCAAAGATGAGAGAAATCCCTTGAATGAGCGAGCCGTGAACAGGGCTTTGCTGGCCCTGTGGAGCAGCAGGACTGAGACCCAAGGACTGAAAGAAGAAAAATAAAATAGAAGAAATCCCTGCCCATCCTCCTGTCCACTTCCATTGCTTTGGATCAAATGGACTGTTGGACAGAAAAGAGGCTTTTTACTCCTTCTGGGAAAAGCAAACAAACATAGGTCCCCACTCTTCCCTTCTGTGCTCCACTCACCAGGCTGTGCCCTGGGGTAGATGTTTCTCTACAGGCTTTACCCTCCAACCTCCTTTACCCTGGGAATGGCAGTGGCTGCAGGAGGACATCTGCTCTTTAGCTATTCCGTTTTCCTGTGTCAGTGCTCTCACTGTGCTTTGGCAGCAGCCATGGGAGCTGGGACAGGGCACAGAGAGGCACAGTGGAGAAGCCTGAGCAGCTGAGGGTGAGGATCCCCTGGGCCCAGGGGACACGAAGCCCTTACCAGAATAGGTTCCCCCCAAAGGGATTCACAGCTTGTGGCTCCAGGGCAGCACAGGCTTGTGGGAGAGGAGAGGGAACCAGGCTGAGACCACCAAAGAGGAGGCAGCCCCCCAATCCCTGTGAGTATGGAGAGGATGACTCTGGAGCAAGTCCAAGGGCTGGAGCCCCTCTACTCTGGAGCCAGGCTGGGAGAGCTGGGGGTGCTCACCTGGGGAAGAGAAGGCTCCAGGGACACCTCAGAGCCCCTTGCAGGGCCTAAAGGGGCTCCAGGAGAGCTGCACAGGAACTTTGGATAAGGACATGAAAAGACAGGACACAGGGAATGGCTTCCCACTGCCAGAGGGCAGGGATGGATGGGATATTGGGAAGGAATTGTTCCCTGGGAGGGTGGTGGGAGTGGGTGGTCTGTGACATCCTCTCCAACACAAATTATTCCATAATTCTATAAAAACATTGTTGCTCAATCCATCCCCCCTCTCTCTATGAGTGACCCTGCCACACACTTCAGTCCTTGCCAGGGCTCTCTGGCATGAGCAGCCACCAGGAACTCCCCGAGGAGCCAGGGAGCTGCAGGATCCTTGCAGGCTGAGGAGCACCTGTGGTGCTGTCTGGGCTGAGGAGCATGAGTCATAGAAACAGGATTCATTGGAAGCAGGGGCTGGGAACACCGATGGTGAAATACCCAGCTCTGGAAAGATTAGCAGGATGCTTTGTTCAGCAGGGATTTGTCAGCAATGATGGCAGAGAAAGGATCCTCCACACCTTCCCTTGGGAATCCCCTGAGATTGGGTTTGGGAGTGGTTCCTCGGGGATGTCAGGCCAATGCCAAGGGATTCCAGTGGAGAACATCCAGGAGTCCCAGGTACAGGCTCAGCCTGGCACCTACAGTCCCACTGCCATCCCCATTCCCCGGGGACATGCTGGATGTCACCATGCCTGGCCCCTACCCCACCCAAGAACCTGCTCCTGCCATAAATGGATGCTCACCCACCTGGATGCCCCCAAATTGTGGGTGCCCCTCTTTCTGGATGCCCACCCCATGT
>VRYO01002014.1:15306995-15442483 GCA_009812075.1 Sialia sialis
GTGGTTGTTTTTTTTTTTTTTTTTTTTTTTTCATTAACTGGGAGCGTAGCGCGTGGCAGGCAGCTCAGAGGCCTCCTCAGCTCCTCGAAATGCCCCAGATCTGGAAGAGAATGTGGGCAGAGGGGCTGGTGTCTGATGTAATCCCTGCATGCGCAGCCGGACCCTTCCCAAGCGGTCCCGCTCTCAGGGCAGAGCTGCCCTCCCTCTCCCCGGCTGCCACAAGCACCGAGCCGTTCCCAGAGGAAGCAGGGGCTGTAACAAAAGAACTGGAGCCTGATTCCCAGCCCGGAGCCGCTCTGGCTCGGTGGCTGTACCGGGAGCGGCCGGGTTGCCTGGTGCAGCTCCTGCCAGCATCGAGGTTCCTAATGGAGCCCATGACAGCCCATTAACTATGGTATCACAAGCCGTAATTAAGAGCCAAGGAGCAGCGCTGTGCATTTCCTGCAGTTACAGTGTAGCACGGCCTGGCGGGGTGCGGGTCCTGCTGTGGGTTTCAATCTGTCATCCTTCCCCCTCCTCAGTGCACAATAACATCCTCAAGGGCTCAGACCCTGCATCATCACTGCGGCCCAAGGCAGGAGCAGGTGGTGCCGAGTTTTGGCTTTATCAGGAACTCTTTGGGAATCCGGAGCTCCTTGGTGCTGTGCACTGGCCAAATTTGGAGCGTGTAGAATGGTGTGGCTCCGACCACACTCGGTCCTTGGAGCCACCAGCAGCTCCCCAGGAGCTGATGCCAGTGCACACCTGCTCCATGGAGATTTACGGGGAGCTGGTGACTCAGAAGTGGAGCTGCCTTAACTGGGAGCAGCACTTCAGGAAGGAGAAGGCGTTGGTTTCGTTCATCTCCTCGGGTGTCTGGCTGGGCTGGTGTGGTTTGCCTTCGAGGAGGTGCCGGGTGCTTTAGAGCTTCCCTGAAGAGAGTTTGTGTTTCTGGAGAAGCTGCCTCACCTGGGAGCTGGAGAACTGCTCTGTGGGGTTGGTGTTTCCTATGCAGAGTGTAACGGGGTGGCTGTTTGAAGTGAAGTGTTACGTGTGAATTGTCTCCTGATTGAAGTGGGTTTGAAGCAGACAGAGTAGGAATAAGGAGTTACATGGGGTCTTTGATCGAGGCATGAAACCCAAAGAACAAGGATTTTGGCTATGACTATAGACCTTCTGTCCCAGAACCCTCTGTCTTGTAGCAACTAAATACCTGCTGGAAAAAGAGATCTCAGTGAATAATTTCAGAAGCTTCCCTTGTCCTCTGTGGGCAATTGAGCCCATTCCTAATTAGAGAATTAGGTCACATATTGTTGTTTCACAGTAATATATGCTCTGTTAGTCTCTGTTGATTCTGGGAAGCGATGCACCTTAGGATAATCAGCTGGAGTGGCTTTGATATCCAAGTGAATTTGATGCTGCTGATGCTGCTGACAGCCTTGGCAGTGCAACCCCCTGTGTCTCTGGCACAGCTGGATGTGCTGACAGGGCATGCTGCTCCCCTGCCCTGACACAGACCATCCGCTGAGAAGAGGCTCTTGGGTTTTGGGAACAGCTCAAGCCTGGCATCCTCTCTGACACGTACCCAATGCCATCCCAAAACAGCAATGCCAGAATGTAACGTGGAGGTTCTGTTTGTAACTCTGCTTGTAAGCACATTGTCCTGGTCCTCATCCCCTCCCAGATCCCACATTCCAGTTTTAAAATGAGTTGCCACTGTTTTGGTCAGTGCAGAAAGCACAACTTGCCTGTGCTGGTGTGTGCTTTGGGCTGCTCTTGTGGAGGGGACATCTCGTGAGGAGCTCAGGTCCCTGACCTTGGCAGGGAGGGGAGAGAGCATTTGCCTTCTCTGTCTGGTTGGGGTCTGCTGTTTTTACTCCGTTGTGGAAACAGTTGTAAGCAGCCAGGTTTTGTGATGCAGCATGGAATGGATCGTCTTCCAGCTCGGGAAGGCACACCCTTAGAAGTGAAGCTCTGTAAATGCAGCTCTGTATTTTAGCTGCTGTTACCCAGCCTGTTAGAAAAGGGATTGAGGGATTCCTCTCTGCTCTGTGGGCATCTAAGTGTTTGATCTGCACTCAACTGAGGGATGAAATGCCCTTTTTCTGTTGGCTTTTAGGTGCTGTAAGCAACCTCTGCCTACCTGTGTCCGGTATCCCAGAGCCTGGCATGCAGTGGGAGCTGTGTCTGTCACACAGCACTGTAGGTGCTTCTGATCCCTGAACAGAAGTGTCACTTCTCAGCACAGCCCTGGAGCTTGGCACCTCGTTCTAAATTGGGCACATCTTAAATTAGTCCCTGCAGTTCCTATGGTGCATAGCAAGGCCTCAGCAATGTCCTTTCTTTAAATTGCTGGCTAAATAAACCTGCTCTGTGGGAGCAGAGGTGCTTGGTACTCCTGGTGCAGGAGATGTAAGCGATACCCTGACCATTGCTGCACCAGGCTGTGAGGGCACTGAGTATGGAACTTTTAGTGACACATGGGTGGCATTTTGGAGGAGGAATTTGAGGTCCAGTTGTCACTTGTTCCTTACTAGGCTGATGCTGGAGCTGTGGAGTATATCAGCCTCCGGGAGCATCAGCCAAGCACACTCCCTGTGAAGAACAAGGAGTGTTGTTTTTGTCCTGTGGCTGGAGATTGTAATTGATTTGGACTTAGCTTTTGCTTTTTCTTGGCCATCCACAGAAGACCCTGAAGTAAGCCTTCCTACCATTATTTTGACAGAGAGGACATTAATGCTCTTCTGGGCTTCCAGTGTTGTCCTTCTCCCCACCTTTCACCCTCCTTTTCCCAAATCTGTAGTTGCAGAGGCAGGATGCTGTTCTTAGAGCCTCACTGCTGCTCTGGACAGCTGGAGGATCTCATCTGGGAAACAAAAATGCTGCTTTTTTCCTGAATGCCCTCTGCTGTCAGTGCTGACTCCTTCTCTCCAGGTGTAGGGAGGGGCTGCTCTGGCCCGTGTGTCATCAGCCACAGGTCTACACCAGACTGGGGTGAAACTGCTTTACTTGTGGAATGAGTCCCCTGCACAGATCACTTTGGTCTTTGAACAGCTTGTTGGGGTCTGTCCTCATCCATCCCCAAGTGCTGAATCAGGACAGAAATGTCCTGGATGCTTAGGGATGTGGCAGAGCTGCATGTGAAAGCAGGGGCGGTGTGCATGCCATGCGTTAGGGGCACGAGGCTGCTCCTCACCTGAGGGACCCGTGGCTTTGTCACCACTGTGTCACACATGCACTCTGGAATAGCTGGTTATTCATGTGCTGAAATGATCTCACCCAGCAGGTTTGTTGGCTTGCTGGAGCAGGCAGCCCTGAGCCCTGGCTGAGTCAGGGCAGTGCACTGTGCTCAGCAGGCACGAGGGCAGTGCTGGTGCCCCAGAGCAGGGCCAGGCTGGTGAGGGTGATGTGCTCCCTCCTCACATGTTGGAGGGCTTTTTCTGTGGCTGCCTTCCTCCTCACCTGCTGCTGTTCCCACAGGAAAGCAGGAATGTGTGTTAGGGAGAGAGTAGAGCGTGTTTTGGAGCAGATGGCTTTGACTGGAAAGGGGGTGGATTTTTATTTTTATTTTTCCTGTCCTCAGCTTGTATTAAGAAAGTGATGAGGATGCAGCCAATGTCCTCACTCTGATCTTGCAATAAGCACACAAAAGCTGAAATGAGAGTCCTGCCCCACACAGAGTTGGTGCTGACACCAGCCCTAATGCACTGAGCCCCAGCAGTTCCTTTCAACCCTGTCCCTTGGCTGCATTTTAGTACCTTTATTCAAACACCATCCTTAGGTGCTCTGTATCCCACTGCTATGCAGACCCAAGGCAGTGTCAGGAAAAAGGCACCTGAAGTGCTCAATGCAATAGCTGCTGCCATGTTTTATGGCTCAAAGTGAAAACTGGATCTTTCCCAAGAGCTCTTCCCCCATAGCCGAAGTGCAGGAATTCAGCTGTGGGAGCAGTAGCAGCAAGCCCACCAGGCCTGGGGTTCCATGCTGGGAGCAAGGGCTGGGACAGTGCAGCTTCCTGCCCTTTCCCTGGGCAGGAGGAACAGGAGAGGCAGCTGAAGCCACTGCCCAGCTCTCTGAAGTGGTCACTCCCCTCCTGCCACCACTGTTTGCCTGGGGACTGCAACCTGTTAATTACCAGGTTGTTTATTTGAGTGTTCCACAGCTTTGGTTGTCTTTTCCCTCTGGTTATTTCTGTGCAGCTGTCTGAATCTGGAGATCCCCAAGATGTCTCTTTCAAGCCTTCCTTTAGAGCAATTCCTCTCCCAGAATGTCCTGTGACCCCTCAGGCACCACTGCAGCCATAAACTCCCCTGGTGATTCCATGTCTGCCAGGAGATGACCTGTCCCACAGCAGCAGGCACAGCCAGGGAGTGAGGAGATACTTTGTGTCATCCTCCTTTCTGCTGCGGAGAGCATGTGAAGGGATGTTTCCCAGTGCTTCTGCTTCTTGCCTGCTGAGTTTTCCAAGACTGACTGTGAAGATGGTCTCTTGCTTCTGACCCGCAGCCTCTGTGGTGCTGCTGTGTTGGGCTGCAGGTCCTGCTGCACTGGTTCACTTTCCACAGCTTTAAAAAGGGTGTAGCTGAGTAGCTCTGCTCTAAACTTGGACTCGTGGAAGCACAAGACCTCTCTAAATTCTGGCTCACCTTCCTGAGCAGACAAGAATTGCTGGGTGGCTCCATGGATGGTAGAACCTCAGACAGGGCCAGCACTGATGTAGTGGCACCTACAGGGCATAGACATGAGAGCTACAGGTGTTGAGCACAGGTTTCAGAAGGCAGTTGGTGCTGCTGTGCTGTCAGGGCTCTCTTTGGCATCACCAAGGAGGGAAGCCTTGCTTCTGGTGCTGCTTTGCAGCCTCCTCCTTCTCACCTGGCCCAGTCCCACCTGCTCTGCTGCAGCAGCACTGTTCCTGTTGATGGTGACACAAGCTGGTCGGGCTGCCTCACTGCTTCAGCTGCTGCACACCAGCAGAAACTGCTCCTAGTTTTCTGGCAGGACTGTATTCTTTGGAATAAGGTTTGGAATAGTGTTTCAGTTTGAGGCTTTAGCACTCTGATGCAAGGAGGATTGAGGCAAAGTGTTCCAAGTGCACCCCAGCCATCACGTTCCTGTAGTGGCTGCACAAGTGATGTGCAGGAAATGTTTGAGCTGGACTGTGCTGGCCGTGCTGCTGGAAACCTCTCTGGATTCCTTGCAAAGTGGTTGTTGCAGCAGTTCCTGCTATCTGCCAGCACTTGCATCAGTGTCCTTCAGGGATGTTCGCTTCCCTGTCATCAGAGATGCAAAGCTGATCTCATCAGAGCAGATGAGATCTCCAACTCAGAGACAGCTCCAGCATCTCTTATTTCTCCAGTGTTTACTACATAACCTTTGAGTGAAAAATAGTTCCAAAGATACCGTGCTGAACCTGCAGCTCTGCTTGTTGTGGGACTAACCAGCTGCAGTTTAAACTTAAATTCCAAAACAAAGCCAACAAACAAAAAAAAAAAAAATACCCATCAAGCCAAAACCCAACCCCCAAACCGAGTGCCTGGCGGGTTTAGTATCTCTCTCTAGTCAGGATTAGAGGTGCACAACAGCGTAGGTTGTTACGTGTGCAGAACTTTTGAGGAGGGTTGTGTTTTTGTTGGGGTTTTATAAAGCTGGGGACCTACTATGCAAAGTTCTGGATTGCACTGCAGAGTTCTCACCACCTCTAATCCCTCTATAAAAGCCGTGCTTTTATGGCTGTTAACGTGTTCCAGAGCCCTGGGTGCACAAAGGTGATGTGAGCCGAGCAGTACAAAGCTGAAATGGGTGGAATGTTCTTCTAATAACTGGGATTTAAAGTTTCTCTGTGTTTTTTTGCTTGTAAAAAGCAGGCAGGCTTTGCGCTCTCCAGATTCCACACCAGCATTGTCCACACCACGTCTGGCGTAGGGGTTTTTGGTTGGTTCAGTATTAAAGCTGCATGGAAAACCATGGAAATTGGTCTCCTCCTCCTCCTTCAGCTTTTGTTTCCAGCTGTTCCCTGGCATATTTTCCTCTGCAGCCTCGGTCTCTCAGAACAGCAGAGCATCTTTCCATTGCACTTGAGAATAGCTATGCTCTGAGCTGAGGCTTTGAGCTGTGGTTTTATAATCTTGCTAGTTAAAATCTGGCTTGCTTTCCCTTTGCCCTCGCTGTCCCCTGGCACTTCAGCTCGAGCTCTACGAGCATTATGTCATATCAATTCCTGAGTGATTGCAGGCAGTGCAGGAGGGAGGAAGCTCCAATGTGAAAACCTCTGGCTTTGTTTTGCTAAAGGCTTTGCTGTAAGGTGAGACTCACCTAAAAGAAAACTACCCTGGAGTGCAGAGGGTGGTGGCTCAAGGCAAGAAACCTCCATCAAGGAGCCTGTTTCCTTCTGCAAAAGTTGTAGCAAATAGTAAGGTTGCAACATAGCTCGGAGATTGTTTGTTCCTCAGAGATTGTTTGTTCCTATAGAGCTTCTATTTGCTGAAAGTATTTTTACATAGCCAGAGCTTTTTAGATTTTCTTCCTCTTTTCTGCTTCATCTTTGTTTCATTTCCATTGGCCAATCTAGACATTGTTGGATAATTTTAAAACTTTGGCACCTGTTCTCCTATAAATGTAACACCTGAAATTCTTCATGTCCTGTATGTTCTGTGCAGTATCAGGCATTGAACTGGGATAAAAGTCCTCTTGCAATTCAAACCTAATATTTGCTGCTTAAATATCTGTGGTTAATGAGGAGACAGGCAGAAAGGGGACACTGAAAGGCTGGACTTAAATGGCAGTTTAACAGAAGGTTCTGAGCATCTTTGGGGTAACCTTTTAAATAAAATGCAGAGGTTTTTTAAAAATTCTTTTTTTGGGGATTTTTACTTGTTTCCAGCCCAGCTGTCGAGTTCCTGGGCCCATCTGGGGGTTTTACTGTACCATTTGCCTCCCTGTGCAGGTGACTGCCCCTGTTCCCTGCTCTGTCCTGGACACAGAAATTATCCTGCCTTGTTTCCTTTGGTACCCCCTGTAAAAGCACCTGGAACAGGCCTTCTTCCCATGGTTCTGGAGTGGAGGCGAAGTGGACTGGAGACACACCTAGATGGAAAAAACCCCACACAAACAATGGACAAAGAAAACCCCCTCACTCCATCTTGCCTATTGTTTATTTAATCTTAAATCCTCTCTTGTCACACGAGTTGTAATTTTTCTTGCTTTGTCAAACTGCCTGAGTAACTTGGTGGTAAAATCCATCCAGGAAACTGCAGGCCTGTGCTGTGGCACAAGGAGATGAAACTCTGCAGGACAGATCTTCCCTGAGGGTATTACCTGTGCTGCCCACCCTGCAAGCAAATGTGTTTGCTGTGGAACACCTCTGTGGGTTGAAATACATTTGTGTTCTTCTTCTAGGGCTCATCTGTATTAAAAGGCTGAAATTCAATACTTAGTTCTATTTTAAAAATGCCAAATGCTGGCTTTTCCCTGGTGGCAGCAAAAGTGCTCCGGAGAGGCTGCCAGGGTAGCTGGAGTGAGATCTTTGTCCTGTAGGTCAGGAGGGGACCTGGGAGGCTCCAGTTTGGGCTTTGAAAACCTGTTTTCAGGCTGGTGAGAGCTGCTGTGAGGCAGCAGAGTTTGTACAGGTGTGTAGTGAGGTGCTTGCTGTGTGCCAACAGAGCCAGCCCATCCTTGAAGGACAAGGAGGGAGAGCTGAGCACATCTGCCATGCACTGTAAGTCAGATCCCTGGAGATTTGTTGTTGTTGAAACAGGAAACATGGAAAGGTGAAACCAGTGTGAACAGCCATCCTGGGGCTTCCAGCGTGGAGCAGCCCTTTCCTGGCATAGGGCTTGTGGTTGCTGCAGTGAGACCAAATCTGGGAGCCAGAGAAGTTCCTGGGGAGTGGAATCTCTGGAGCTGCCCTGGGAGCTCTGCAAGTGTCTGCTTAACCTGTCTACACCCAGCTGAGGAGCTGCAGCTCTCTCTGGGTGTTGGGGTGTGGAGGTCAGTCTGGAGATGCTGCTTTGTTGCTGGCAAAACCTGGAGATGCCAGGTGGGCTGTGGATGGGGATCCGGGGATGAAAGGCAGCCTGTGCAGGATCCCTGAGCAGTTGTGCCCCTGAGCCTGGCATGGTGTGGGGATGCCATGAGGATCTGATGCTGCAGAGTAGCATTTCCCTGCAACACTGTCCACAGAAATGAAGCTATGGAAGGGTAGGATATTCGAAGTATTTTGGCCAGATGCTTGGATTTTTTTGGGTGTTGGGGATTTTTTTGTCTCCAAGTGTATCTTGATGTTTGTACGATCATCCAGCAACAATGCAGACTGTTATGGTGCCCTCTGATTTCCCTCACAAGCTGCCTTTGTTTCTGCGTGCAGCTGTGTAGTTTTTATGGAGATCTGAACTGTAAGGCATGAAGAAACTCTTTTGTTTGTTGTCACTTCTGTGCATAAAATCATTCTTGATTTTCTTCTAAACCACAATTCCACTTCACATCCCTGATTCTGGACTGACTTTCGACTGTTTCTGGGATTTCCTGGGTGTCTGCTGAAATTGTTGGAGCTTTAGGAACAGATTTGCTCCTGGCTTCAAATGCCATTTTCTGATGCAATTGTCCCCTTTAAATGTGCCTGAAACAGAGTTCCTCTGTGTGAGAACCATATAGCTGCTGAAACGCTGCTGGCCTTGGAGCAGGCAGTGGACAAGTGACATCTACAAATCCGGGCTTCTTAGAGGTCTCCAGTGTTTTCCTTTTGGCTGCTTACAAAACCAAACAAGCAATCATTTGCAGAGCCCCACCCACAAGCCCCCTGAGCTGGAGATGAAGATGCCTGGGAACTGATGTGAGCAGACTTCCTGTGAAAGGCTTCCAGGCTAAATGGAAATCTCGCTCCGTTGAAATGAGGCATCTATGAATGGAAGATGGAGTATGTTTTTCAGGAGAAAATCTACAAATCTGGGTAACTACAGATAATTGAAAGGCGTTTGTTCTCTCTCTCTGTCTGTGTTTCAGTGTGTGTCAGTACGAGGTGCTTAGCAGCTCCTTGCGCCGCAGCAGCTCCCGGGGCTCCCCTCCTGCCCAAAGCAGCTCCAGCTCATCTGCTGCAAGCCAAAATAATGGGAAGCTCTTCTTGCCTCCCAGCAGCGAGGGTGGATTGTGTGTGAGCTGCCGTGAACCGGAGGGGATGAAGGCAGGAGCAGTGCTGGTCTGTGGCAACTGAGACCTCCTGATCCTGTTGGAAAAGCTCAGCTATAGTGCAGGGCAGGATCACAGGGGTAAAATCACGTGCTTGCTGACCTTCAGTCCCAGTTCTGCGGGCAGGAACTGGGCTGTTTTGCAGTGATGCTGTTGGGGAACTTCTGTCATCCTGCTCAAAACAGAGTAGTGATACTGTGAGGTAAGCTGGGACACTGAAAGGCACAGACCCGAGGTGAATCTACGTGCATTTGGTTGACCCCTGTTGTTGTTGCTGGTAATTTGTTTCTCTCTCTGAAGAATAGGTAATTGAATGCGTGACTCAAATGGATGAGCTCATGTGTTGTTTGGAACGGATTTTTCCTGTGGCTCGCAGCTCTGAGCTGACTAGTTAAATTGCTGCTGTTAATGTGCTGCTGTACACACTTTTTAAGGTTGGATGACTTCATCAGTTGTTATTTGAATAGCTTGAATGCTCTTTTTTCATCTGTTATGTCGATGCCCTCATACCACGTTTTTTCTGAACAATTTGGTATCGCTTACAGGTGGCAGAGACAGTAACTACTCCTCTAAGTGCATAGTAGGAGCTGGGGTGGGAGATAATGCACCTGTAGTATCTTCTTACAGATGTGTCCTGTTTTTGAAGTGCTCACTGAATGAGAGGACTCAGCCCTGCGTCTGGGGGTGCATGCATAACCTGGGTGCTGACCCAGCAGCTGCCTTGCGCCTGGCAGTGCCTTTTGGTGTTGGATTAGTACATTTGGTTAAACCTATTTGCTCTGAACATGCTTGCAGCAGCTCCTGGCTACCTGTGATTTCCATGCCCATCTTCCTCATTTGAGCAGAAATGAAGCAACAAGTCTTCATCTATCAGCTTTTGCCCACAACCAGCCAATTCTGATAGGTCAATTCTGCCCTTTTACTCACAGACTGGTGCAGGCTTGTAAGAAAACCCAAAACAGCAAAACCCCAAAATAAGACAAAATAATTTTAAACCACATTTACAATGTATACTGGCTTTGTCTTCTGCTCTTGGAGTAACTTGTCACTGGCCTCAGTCACTATAAGTGACATTTTAGACCATCCTCATCATAAGCAGTTCTTAAACAAAAATGTGCAGAGCATGGGATGTGATGCCAGGGAGCAGTGAACGTGACTGTGGTGCTGGGGTTGTAGTCACTGTTGTCTTGTGGAATATGGTTCTGTCTGAAAAGGAGTGCCAGGAGGTCAGTGCCCACTTTGGTGTGAGGGAGAGCCCGTGGAGAAGCCGGTGAGTTTGTGTGGCAGGAATGTGCTGTGGAGCTGCTCTGCAGTAGCTCAGTGGCTCAGAGCTTCACCTTGTGTAGTGCTCCCAGTGCACCCCTGAAGCTGGGCACTGGAGAGGCTCTGCTGGAAACCCTGCCTGTGGGTAGCACTCTGTGGCTGGGGGCTGTTTCACCCTGAAATCACCTCACTGGGAGGGTTTTGGTTCAGGGCTGCTCTGAGTCCTCTGCCAGTGTCCACAGATTCCTGCTGTGAGCTCGTGTGCGAGTCTGGTTTGCTTGTGGAGGTGGTCTGGGGGCTTTGCCTTGATTTTGGGATGAGGTTTTTGCACGTTGATGACTGGAAGTGGGAGTGATATTCTACAGCTGATCTGCCAGCAGACCTGGAGCTATTATGCTCACCTTTTCGCCTCAATTTTGTGACCTCCCAGCACTTCTCCTCCCTCCTGTGTTCTCTTGACCTTGTTGAGGATGGGACTTATCTGCATGTTGCTGCTTCTGCCCTTTCTTCATACTCAGCAGGGATGTGGGTGCCACTGGCTGCTCTCCCCCTACAGTGCTTGCAGCTTTCAGGAAGACCTGGGCAGCCCCAGGTGGTGCCTGCACACACAGGGGCAAGACTTTCTATGCCTCAGCCATGTCAGTCATGACTTGGAAAGGCATGGATTATCTTGGGAAAGGACTAGTAACATCTTGGAAAGGTCTGGTAACGTCTGTGACACCCAGAGACTTGGCAGAATAAACAAGTCACTACTTTGGACACTGCTCGGGTGTTGCTGGCATTTGGGATAAATGAATTTCTGCTCTAATGGCCTTGGGCTGGACTTAGCAGAGCAGGACTCCAGTTCCAACACAGGCAGAGGGGCAGCCTGTGCACTGTGTGCAACACAGATTGTTTTTTCCTTTTTTTAGTCCAGTGGGAAGGGTGGCACAGGCCATTTGGAGGGAGCTTGTGTCTTGCATACACACCCGTAAGATGCCAGATAGTTGTTTTTTTTTACTGAAAACATGCTGATATGTCCCCAAAGGTGTGCCAGGGGACCATGGCAGGGGGAGCCTGAGTGACACCCAGCCAGGCTCTGCCAGCCCTGCAAGAGGGCTCAGAGGAGGGGACACCTTGACCAGACCTCATGGAGAACCTGGCCAGAAGGGACAAAGCTCTCATGTTTAGTTTGTGTTCTCACAAAAATCCATATTTTCTGCAGTGTTCTTGGCATCCACAGCATTGTCTAAACTGTTAATAAGGTTTAAAACTAAATTTACCCATCTCTGTTTAGTCACAGCTCCTGGAGTCCTTGCTGCTGAGAAGCTTCACCACAGATTCATTCTTAATGTTTTTGTTTTGCAAACACACAATAAAGGATTTGCAGTCCACTGATCCACTCTGAAGTGTTCCTAGGTGCTTATCTACCTTTGTGGCAGTGAGAACATGCTAAGCCCAGCTGCTCACTGGGTGATTGTGGCTTTGATCCTTCACTGTGTAGTCAGGAAGGATTGTCACAACACTGGTTACAGATTCCTGGCTGGATGCTCTTGCTCTTGGCCTCTTTTATAATCATGGCATGTCTTTGAATGTGTCAGCTCCTTGCTCTCTGAGCTCTGCATCCCTTTCTCCCAAGGCTCCTCTCTGCACAACCAGCCCTTCACAGCTGCTTACTCAAGTTCACTGTGAAATCTCAGCAAGTTAAACATTTGATGTGTATTCTCTGTTTTCGTTCCAGCCCAGTGCTCTCCCCTCTTGCCAGCAGCCAGTGATCAGTGTGGCACTAAACCTACAAACCTTTAGGGAGACCTTTTAAGAGCCCTGGACTTTCTGCACTTGGCAGAGCTGATGACCTGTGATCAGACAGAGGAGGCTGCGGGTGTGTAGGGGAAAATCCAACATTTTAGACATTTGAGGATGTGGTGGCTTCAGCTGCACTAATGGCAATCACAAATCAAAGTCTGTCACCAGGCTGGCTGGGTGAGGCACTGTGATGAGTGTTTCTGGTGGCTTCTGAGCCACTTGTAATATTTCCCAGTCGAGCAAAGCATTTCTGTAGGGCTGCAACAGACCAGGCACAGCTCATCCTCAGCCCTCTTATGAGTGCTCAGATGCAGTCAGAGTTGCAGAATGCAGCCACTCTGACATAATTATGTCTGTAGATAAAGGAACAACCCACTGAATTGCAGCATTAGTCAGGTAACAAAAGTCCACTCAGTTTATCTTATTTCTTATTTATATGATGCATTGAGTAAAGGCTTGGCCTTGGTTCATCATCACTGTACACCTCCAATTTTGCCTGTTGACCTTTTGTATCACTTTGCAAGCAGGTTGGTTATCTTCTTTTGAATTATAAATAAATGAAACCCAACTTAATTTTTTAAAGGAGGAAAAAAGCTGAGGTTGCATTACGTAGCATACATCTGTAGGCTGTGGGAACTGAGTTTTAATGAAGTTAAAATAATGTGAGCTGTTGCTTTTTGTGGGTGGACTAACAGTGAGGTAGATTCTGAGCTCCCATAAGCAAAACATTTATGGAAGAAAGGAGATGGCAAAAGGTGTCCTTGGCCAATCTGACTCACACAAACTGGAAATGACTGCAAGTGACGAGGAGTCTCTCTCAGAAGGAAAGCAAGCTTATCTTAAAACTGTATCCACTTGAGTACATTGATTTATTTTTACTACTTTTAATTTATTTTCTTCCTTTGGAAAGAGATTTTTGAGCATTACCTGGAATGTCCTCTGCCCCAGGTTTATGAATAAACTATGTTCTTAGAGATGTCGCAGATGCAAACTGGAGATGGTGCTGGTAGAATTTGGGAAGGTCTCAGGAAAACCTGCTGATGGCTTGGTTAATGGGGATGAGCCCTTCATCCCTGTCTTGAAATGAGTCCTGGTTTTACCTTTGATGTCTATGTAGGTACAGGAATTGTTAGTTGGATCATTAGAGCATCCCTGGAGGAGGACACTTAATTTGGACCAATAACTTAAAATGTGATGTTGGCTCTGGCGTTACCCCAGGAGCTGAAATCACCTTGGGAAGCTAACGCAGGAAAGAGGCACGTGCTGCTCTCTTCGGTTTTGCTCAAACCTGCCTTTTTAAGAGGAGATGCCCTTCTGGCCCCCACCCAGGGTTAGGGCAGAGTCACCTGGTGAGTCTGCAACTGCAAACTTGTCTTCTTTTCTCTGAAACAAAGACCCACACAAAACCCACCGTGTTTCAGCAGTAAATATTTATAGAGCTTTGTTCACTTGAGCTATTTAAAGCAATTTTCCTGAGAGATCAAACTCTTTAAAGGGAGAGCATGAAATGCACAATCTCCCTTGTGTTTCTCCCTTTTCCAGTGTGACTTCCACATCCATGGACCTGCTTGGCTGCTGCCTCCTCCTTTGTGTTTTTGCTGGCCATGCAGATGCAGGGCAGAGGCTTGGCAAAGTGGTCATACACCTGTGTCCAAGCCATTAATTCCCTGGGGGAAGGGGAACAGCCTGATACAAAGTAGTATCAAGTGCTGGGAAAAAGTTGCAATTTGTCTTGAAGTGGTTTTGCTTTTCCTATTCCCATCCAGTGTCATCTTTTGAGTGAAAGCTTTAAGTAAGGTTGGGTGTGGAGTTTCCACGTGATACTGATGCTAAGTGTGTTGTGCTGGGCATGAGTAATTTGGAAGAGATCAGAGTTTCCTATAACACATCCCATGGGTTCCCATGGGAAAATTATTTGCTTTCTTAGGTTTTCCTTATAGCAGCTGGCAAAGGAAAGAAAGAAAGGTTTGGGATTCCCTGGAGCCTTGCATGAAACACATTTCTGTGGAGAAGAATCGGGTGTCTGACATCAGGCTTGGTACAGCAGATCCCTCTGCACATTGCCCTGTGCCAGGTCGGCTCTCTGCTCCAGGAACAGGGCTGGGATGGCATCAGTGTAAGCAGGAGTCTAAAGCAGGGCTGGAAAAACAACGCAGGAGTCGACCTGAATGCTAGATCCGAGAGAACAGCCCAGACTTGTTCTCTGAGCCTCATTCGCTTTGTTGCATCATGGTAATATAGGTCCAGAAAGAGATCAGTTGATATAAAATCGCATTTTAACTAGAGTGTTCTCTTTTGTGCCAGCGCCGCTGCCGCGGGGCTGGGCAGGGCCGCTTCTCTGGGCTGTGTGTGCTGCAGGAGCATCCCCGTGCTGGGCTGGCCCCTCCCTGTCAGGGCAGTGGCATCGGAGCCACTCCGGCAGAGCTGTGTCTGTCCCAAAATGAGCCGCGCTTGGCTGTAAGCAGAGGTGATGCTCAGGTAGGGGAAACCCTGTCACCTGCAGAAAGGAAGTTCTAAAAACTTCCCTTGTGTCTGAGCTGCCTGAAATGTAAAGACAGAGGGAGGCCATGACTGTGGACTGCCACAGTGCCGGCAGGCTCACTGCAGAGGTGGCATTTAGTGGCTGCTGTGACCCTCTGTCCCCAGATACCTGGGACAGGAGGGTACCAAGGCTGAGCTTGAGCTGTAGTCTAGGCCTGGGGAAGAGAGCTCAGCTGCTCAGCTTCCCTGTGAGCTGTAAATGGGGGAGTGCCTTGGGCTGCAGCTCAGGACAGTTGTGTGTTACTGGGACTGAAATATAAGGGGCCACTGGTGTTCACCACCGTGGCAAGTCCCATGGTTTTGAGGGCATCTCTTATTGATGCAGGTTTTGTGGCACCAGTGAGCTGTGGGAGAGCTGTGATTGTGAACTGCAGCTCCTCAGTGCTAAAACAACACACCAAAACCAGGGAGACCTTGGAGCTGTCCTGATGCACTGAGTGTTTATGGAAAACGAAAGCTGAAATGCTCTCCAAAATACTGCAGTTGTGCAGGCTTTTCATTAATGAGCTTGTAGGCAGAGTTTTCCCAAAAAGCTTTTTTTAATTCAGTGCTAGTCTCAGTTTGGGTGTTTGCAAGGTAAAAAGTGCAGCCCATTACCAGATATCAGCTTGGTTTTAACTGGAGAGTGTAGGACCTCCTTGGGCAGTGTATGTAACGCCCAAAGACTGCTGTCCCTCTGGATTAAAGTATGTGGTATAGTTTCAGATGAACATGGATTATTTAAAGCATTTCTCTGGTGACCAAGTCATGAGTTTTGAGGACAGGGAACCCATGTTCCTCTGGGGATGTAGGCTGGGCAGTTAGTGGGCGAGGAGCACAATGAAGACATCTGCATATTTGACATTTCCATTAACAAGTTTCCTTCTCTTCCCAGTTCAGCTGAACCTCTCTCACTTTTAAAAGCTGTAGTCAAGCGATTTGTTTCAGCTCAGCAGTGGTATTTTTGGAAGTATGTGGCCTCCATGCCCTGAAAACTGTCCCTGTTCTCCCTCCTTGGTGCTTTCATGCAACTGCTCCACCCGTGCACTGCTGGCACTGAGGGTGATTTGGACTGCTGCTGACGGGGAGCTCTTGTGCCTAAGGAGGGGGCAGAGTCTCTGGGGATTTTGCATTTGAAACAGAGCAGTGGGCTTAATTAGCCCCTTCCCTAACAGCCCATCAGATCCTGGTTCAGGAACTGGCAGGGGAAGATGTCTGCATGCTTCCTTCTGATAGCAGAGCCTTACTCCCACTACTCCTTGCCATGCTGGGGATGAGGGAGATTTATATCTGCCTGAAAGTAAATACAGATCATTCACTTGTCTCTGGAGGAAGATTAAATGTAAACTGCCTATTTTCTGTGATACAGCACTGGAAATAGTTGGAATTTAAGATAATTATCTTTATTGCTTTTTATAGCATCCTATGAAGGCTGAAATCTAATTTGTTTTTTACTAACAGGGAACTCCTGTGGGTGACTCAGAAAAATCCATTTACTTTATTGACAAACTTGTCTGTTTGGTTGTCAGGCAGTGTTCTCCTTGCAGGAAAAGGGAAATGCAGGTCATAACACAACAGTGTGGGGTTTAATAGAGATTCAAAGTTTGATATCTGTTGGCAAGAAGAAAAACTAAAGTTGATGTAATTAGAGTGAAGTGACTCTGCTTTATTAAAAGGTTGTAAATTAGTTGATGCTTAAGTGGGTGTGCAGTAATGGTGCTTTATGCTTTATTTATGCAACTTCAGTACACTGGAAGCTTATTAACAAGAGCCAAGAAGCTGCTTTTCCTGGGCTCTTGGTGCCCCTTGGCTTTGGGAAGGAGGTGGGAGGTGAATTTGTGCCTCTTGCCCTGTACCTGGGGCTGCAGGGAATGCTGTGTTCAGTGTGCTGTGGGCCTGTTGTTTGCAGGGAGGGGTGTTGTTTTTTTTTAAGCTTCTCAATCTAATTGTGAGACAGGCTCCCAATTTTAACAATTTTATTGTGTATCCCTTGTGTGAGTGAGTTGTGAGCTCTGTGAAAAGCAAAAGCAGATAGATGTCTGTGCTGCTTCTCAGCCCTTCACAAGGGGAGTGTGTCCTGCCTCACCTGGCCCTCTGATCCACAGCCCAGAGCTGCTTAGGAGAAGGGACAGCAGTCTTTGGACAGACTTCCTGTAACGTCTCCCAAAACGTCCTGTGGCTGGGACTGCAGGCTGATGTAGCAGAGATGTATCTAAATTGTCTCTGACTGTGGCTCATCCCCCAAAAGTCTCATTTATCACTGCCATATGGGATAATGCTACAAATCACTGAATCTCAGAGAATCATGGAGTGACTTGGGTTAGAAGGAACCCTCAAGCTCACCTTTTTCCATCCCCTGTGCCATGGTCAGGGACATCTTCCTAGGCTGCTCCAAGCCCCATCCAACCTCTCCTACAGCTCAGGTTCTAAGTGGTTTAAAACCACAATGAAGAAGTCAGAAGCAGTGCAGGGGTTGACAGTGTTTTCAGGGAGGAGGGATAGGGCTCCATGAGAGCAGTCCTTGCCATGGAGCAGAAATCTCTCCTGTTAGGTTTCTGCAGCCCTCCTCAAAGAGGCAGGAGGAGAGCAGAAAACGTCCCTTTAGAAAACATGAAATGATAGCTCCATATGGGCACAGCAAGGTTTTGTGTGTCTCTGAAGATGTTCTCAGGTTTGCTCAGCTTTTCATTGTTTTTCTTTCAGGAATTGACTACAAGACCACTACTATCTTGTTGGATGGCAGAAGGGTCAAGCTGGAACTCTGGTGAGTGTTTCTGTGCCTTTATAACCCAAACCCTGGGATCTCAGGCCAGGTGAGCAGGGACACAGGGCTGGGGGAACGCTGTACCAGGCTGTGGAGAGCGTGGACCATCCTTGGGGGTGTGGTGGGACTTCCTGGCTGTTCTTACCAGAAAGTTGCCCTGGAAAACAAGATTCCTTTCTGTCAGTCAAGTAGCACAAACACCATACTGCTCTTTGTTGGAATAATCCAAATTCAGACATTGTTATAACCAACCATTTTCACTATTACTCTGTACTTGAGACCCCACCTGCAGTTCTGTTGTCCAGAGCTCCTGGCACAAAAAGATGTGGATGTATTAGAACAGGTTGAGTGGAGGCCACGGAGATGCTCCAGGGCTGGAACCCCTCTGCTCTGGAGCCGGGCTGGGAGAGCTGGGGATGTTCACCTGGGGAAGAGAAGGCTCCAGGGACACCTTAGAGCCCCTTCCAAGGGAGTACCAGGAGAGCTGGAGAGGGACTGGAGACAAGGCATGGAATGACAGGACACAGGGAATGGCTTCCCACTGCCAGAGGGCAGGGATGGATGGGATATTGGGAAGGAATTGTTCCCTGGGAGGGTGGGCAGGCCCTGGCACAGGGTGCCCAGAGAAGCTGTGGCTGCCCCTGGATCCCTGGCAGTGTCCAGGGCCAGGCTGGATGGGGCTTGGAGCAGCCTGGGACAGTGGAAGATGTCCCAGCCATGGCAGGAGGTTGGACCTGGTTGGTGTGTAACATCCCTTCCAACCAAACTAAAACATCATTCTATGTTCCCATACAGCTCTTGATCACTGAGGGACTAGTATTGTTTTGGAAGCAATACTGGATTTCCCTGAAATCCAAGGATGCGAAATAGAAACAAGAGAAGGAAAGTAGAAGAATAAAACTCATGAAGCCCTTAGTCCCTGGGCAGATGGACATTTCTCAATGCCTTGAGTAGAAAATTAAAACGAGCTGTGAACAGATGTCACAGCATCAGGAGAGGGTGAACCCCTGCAGAGCAGGACTGACTGGAGTGACCAGACACTGGGACAGAGATGGGAGAAAACTGCATGGGAGGAGTAACCCCTGCCTTATCTGTCAGCACCAAAGGGACAGCTGGAGTCCTTCTGGCTGAGCTTTGTCTGAGGTCTGACTTGCTGAGGAGCTGACACAGCAGTCTGTGGAGATGAAAGAGGAAGGGAAGGGCAGGACAGCAGAGGTGGGGATAGATAATCTGTCCCTACCTGGTTTTCACACAGATCTGGTAGGGAATGACACAGGTCCTAAAACATGGAGTTAAATATCCCCTTACAGATGCACGGTCAAGTAACAGGAATATTTAGTAACATGTCTGAATTGTTAAATACGAATGAATTTCATGTTCTCAGCCTTAGTGGCTGACTCTAGCAGTGTGTGGTTTGGTGGTTTAATTACACCCCTGCTCTCTGAAGCTGACTGTCCTCATTTTTCTTACAAAATGAACAGAAGCAGCTAATTTATCTCCTCTAGTCTCCATGTTTTTATGTGCCACTTGCATTCTTGTCTCTCGTAAGATGCCTATTTTAACATTTGAGCCCCAAGTGTGCAGTAACTTAGTGCTTCCCTCTTGAAACCATCTTTTTATACTGTAATTCTTGAGCTGGAGAACAGCATAGGAACTGAAAAGCTGGTAACACTGATTGATGATGCCTTAGTGTAATCTTTTACCATACTTATCCAGCATTTGATTGTCTAGGGAGAAGGACATGTAAGCACAGGCTGTTAGATTGATGTCCAGAATCTACAAAGCTTTAGGTCTGAAAAAATGTCCTACGTGTGAGGTCAGTATGTTTTTCCTAGAGCTGCAAATCTGGGGCTGAGGGATTCCTCAGCCTTATCAGTGGTCATTTAAGTGTCTTTTATCCTGGATCAGGGAGTAGATTTGAGAAACAAATGATTGTGTCTCTGATTAGCCTGGCACTTTTCATTATATCCTGGTCAAATCAGAGTGCTGGGCTCTGGCATCTTGTTCCAGAAGGACACTGAGAGGTGCTGGTAATGTTGTCAAACTTAATTACACCTTGTCCAGGTAGGACAAATGATAGTGACTGAGAAGCCCCTTATTGTCACAGTGGTCCAGAAGCACTGTGGCCCACTTCTGTTCCTCAGCTTTCTGTAGGGTATATGGACAGGTCTGTCAGGGATTGGGGTTTAAGGAGAATTCCCTTTATTTTTGGTTAATATGTTTGAAAAATAAGTGAAGCCTAGTGCAAAGCAATTTCTCCTCTTGTGAGTGGTCATACGTAGGTTGAATGTTCTCCATGGCTGGGAGACCTCTGCAGACTCACTCTGACTTTGAGCTCCTGTGGACTGAAGGGAACTAGGCAGAAAATCTTTTGCCCAGGGTAGTAAAATGATTTATATCCTCACACATCATCAGGTAGTGCTGCAGCCTAGTGGCCTGGGCTTGTATCTTCTCCGTGGGAAGCACGATGACAGTGACAACCTGTACCCAAAGGCAGAGATATTCCCACCAGTTCTTCCCCAGAAGAACCCACCATGCACATCCTAAAGATCTGAAAAGATCAACTCTGATTTGTGTTTTATTTCTTTATGGCCAGTAGGAGTTGTGCAGTATGGGAGTCAATTCTCCACATCTCATGGCTGTAACTTTTCTGTGTTTTAGGGACACCTCAGGGCAAGGAAGATTTTGCACCATTTTCAGATCCTATTCCAGGGGAGCCCAGGTAAGTGCTGCTCTCAGGGCTTTGATGGGATAATTTGCTTTTCCTTTAGGCTGTGTAAGTCTTTCCTACTATAGTAAAGAGCTCTGAAGGGGAATGCACTGACCACCAAAAGGATCTCTGTAGATGACAAGAGGCACTGAATGTTGTCTTGTTGCCTGGGATTCTGTTCTTACGAAGTGGTGGGAGAGAAGGGAGTGAATGGCAGACTTTGGTAAACTCCTACAGAAGAGGTCTGTGCAGACAATATTCAGTCTTAATTTCTAGAGAAGGGCTGAGAGGTTTGGGTTAGAGAGGATGAGGCAATTCTTGCTCTAGATCTGACTGTGGGAGCTCCTACTTTCTGAGGTTTTTAAAATTTGTTTAAATATGGCACTGGCTTTCCCAGTGGAGTTCTTCCAGTCTGTGTTGCTTTCGAGTCAGTTCCAAAAATAGGGGTGGCTCCTACTTGCGTGTTTGAGGCAGGCTTGAAACTAGAGCAGCTCAATTGGAACGTAAAGTATGTGTGTTCCTCAAAACATGAGGCAGAGTGGTACATTTGGAGTTTCTCATTTGGGCCCTGCTCCAGAAGAGCATCAAGATCCTCATCAGCACAAAAGTCTTGTGGAAAATTGCTGTCTAAAGTACTTTCTCACAGTTCTGCTGTTGTCCTTTTAGTAACATGGCAGGGTTCCTCCAGGATAATAATTACCTAAGTTAAATGAGTTACTTTATTTTCCTTTTTGTTTCCTCCTCTGTTAGACACTAGCAGTCTGAGGCTGTATATCATCCTCCTGAGTGTGCCAGTATCCTGGGAGATTCCCAGCCTTTGGGAAATATACTTTTATTCGAGCTTTTACCACACTTGGCTTTTTGCTCCCTGTATCTGACCTTTGCTTTGCTAACTGGCAAAATCCACGTTGTTCTCCTTCTCTGACTTCCTGCAAATTCACTTGTGCTGTAGACATAGGAGCACCTCACCTGTGACAGGCTGTTGAGATCTCGCTGTGTCCTGTATATTCATGTTAGTGCACATCTCTGGTGGTCTGGGTGCTTTGAGGCAGCTCCTTTGAAGCAGAGGCAATTTTCCTGGTGCTTGCAAAACAGTGCAAGGGAAGGAGAGTTGGAGTTTGCAGTGGGAGAGTGCAGGATCTCCCGTTCACATGCTCAGTCCTGTGTCTGAGTTGCTTTCAGCTTCTAGGTTTCATTTTCTTTCAGCCTTTACTACATTTTAGAAAAATCTGGAACCCAAATCACATAATCACAGTTTGCATTGGAAGGGAACTTAAGGTTCATCTCATTCCAACCCCCCTTCTTTGTGTGGGGACACCCTGCACTAGACCGGTGTGCTCCAAGCCCCATCCAGCCTGGCCTTGAACACTTCCAGGGATCAGGAATTCTCAACCTCACTGTGGAACCTGTGGGCTTGAGGCCATGTTGCTTCCTTCACCAGGCAGAAGTGACCAGAGCTGGTCAGTGTGGTTTTCTGGTGACCACAGGTCTCAGCTTTGGTCAGGCTCTTTCTAAGACCTTGCTGTATCAGATGCTCAGATCAAACTGGAAATAGAAAGCAGCAGCTACTGTGTCCAGGAATGCCACCTGGGAGCTTTTAGCCACTGTGCACAGTTGTTACTCCCTTCAGTGTGACCTGGGAGCTCCTCAGAGCAAGTGCTGTGTCCTGGCAGGGCTGCACCCTCAGAGTCTGGGCCCACATGCCAGAACTTGTACCTGCACTGCCACAGGGTAAACTGGAGCACAGGGCAAAGCTGAAATGAGCAGTGATGAGAATACTCAGATTGGATGGGGAGAGAGACACCGGTGTGTCTGGAAGCTGCATGGAGCTGTGAGGCACTGGCACAGCACCTCCATGGGATTCCTGCAACCTGTTCTCCCTGGATTCTACATTTGGGTGCCACAAGGTGTCATGTACCTGGCTGCTCATAGACTTGAGAGGGGTTGATTTTCTCTTCCTTTCTCAAAGTGAAGCTCTTCACCTTCTTCAGCTGTATTTACCAGTGTTGCTGGAGGAGCTCTCACGTGAGCATCAGCAAGGTTTGCCTCCTCCATCTCACAGCCTACCCCCTCCACGGCCTGAGTCTGAGAGACAGTGAAGCTCATCAGCCAGGCAGGGGAACCTCTAATGGGAATGCCTTATAGAATCATGGAATCACTAAGGTTGAAAAAGCCCTCTAAGGTCATGGAGTCAAACCAGTAACCCAGCACTGCCAAGCCCCCAGCTAAACCATGTCTCTCAGCACCACATTCTAACATCTACATGGAGAACCTGTGGCAATGCCTGACCACCCTTTCAGTGAAGAAATTATCCTGAAATCTGAACCTACCCTAGCACAACTTGAGGTTGTTTCTTCAAACCCTGTCACTTGTTACCTGGGAGATGAGACCAAGCCTCACCTGACTCCCACCTCCTTTCATGAAGCTGTAGAGAGCAATTCACTGCTGAATGCTGGGGAATGGAGCTCACTTGCACAGCAAGGTGTAACACACTTCTGACTCAAACTTGCCTTCTGCTCCTGCAAAAAATGCCTGTTCCAAAGTGCTGTTGTGATGCCTTAGTCCTGCTCTGCCCAAACAGTCAATGCTTAAAAGCAGCAAACCAGCCCTAAGGAGCAAGCCTACCTAGGAGAAGGAGAGGTAATTCCCAAGAGAGGTCTCTCCATGACCTCTGAAATTGCCCAGGAGATGAGGACAGGGAAGGTGCCTCTTGAAAGTGACTGGAGTTCTAGTACAGTCTTCTCCAAGTGGCTTGGAGTAAAACTCAGGTTGTTTTCAGCAACGTGTAGTTGGCTGCCATGTGCTGTTCCAGTGTTATTCCTGTATTAACAGGAATACAGATACTGTGTCTCTTAAATAAATCACCACAACTTTCAATGGGAGAAGAAAGTATCTAAATTTATACTCTGGTTAACCAAAGCAAGAGGACTGTTTGTTTTGAATTACAAATACCTGTGTGACTGCAAGCATGGACTTCCAACACCTCCAGTTATTTTCAGTATGCAGAAGTTGACTTATTCTGGCATGGCCTTATCATAAATGCAGCATAACCTGAGTGGTCTTGGTGGAGAAACACAGAAATGCTTCTGAGTTCTCTGATTTGGAATTATGCAATGATTTGGGATGGAAGGGACCTTAAAGCCTATCCCTTTCCACCCCCTGCCATGTCCAGGGACACCTCCCACTATCCCTCCCAGCCTTGTCCAGCCTGGCCTTGGACACTGCCAGGGATCCAGGGGCAGCCACAGCTTCTCTGGGCACCCTGTGCCAGGGCCTGCCCACCCTCCCAGGGAACAATTCCTTCCTAATATCCCATCCATCCCTGCCCTCTGGCAGTGGGAAGATATACCCTCTTGTCCTATCTTTTCATGCCCTTATCCAAAGGTCCTTTGCAGTTCTCTTGGAGCCCTTTCAGGCCCTGCAAGGGGCTCTGAGGTGTCCCTGGAGCCTTCTCTTCTCCAGGTGAGCACCCCAGCTCTCCCAGCCTGGCTCCAGAGCAGAGGGGCTCCATCTCCTCTGGACTGTTAAAAGATGTCTACATCCCTCTCATGCTGGAGGCCCCAGAGCTGGGTGCAGTATTCCAGGTATGGTCTCCAGGATGTATTCAAGGCTTGTGCTGTATTGGCTTCCTAGCTGCAGCTGTTTGCTTTCCTTTTTACTGTCTTGGAATCATTGGACTTCAAGACTTCTGCTTAGGAAGGCTGACGCAAATCCCCTTGGAGGCAAAAGAAACAGCTTACTTAAACCAACAGCTAAAGGCTCAGGAAGAACAAATCCAGCAGAGAAGAGAGGTGCCAGCATGGGAAAAGCTCTGTTTGAAGTTCAGTGTGATATTTGTACAGATTGAGAACAGATTGGTGTAAACTGGCCTTGAGCACCTTCCTGTTGAGAATTAGTGAAAGGTCCTTACTGAGTAGAGGACCAAAGAGCACAAGGGGAGCTTGAAGAATGAGGTTCTAAAGAGGACTTGTACAGGTTGGCTGTGAGAGCAGCCTGGCAGCTCTTACCCAGGGCTTAAGCCAGTGCTTAAGAGAATACTTGGTATGAAAAGTGCCTCCAAGCCAGGGAAGCATGCCTGACTTTCCCACACACTCTTTATTGTTTCTCAAGTGTAGTGATAAGAATTGAATTTTCTCAGGTAGATCCTGGAGAGGTTGCAACATGGAAAAACAGTCTCCAGAGAGTGAGCAGACCTTCTGGGGAGTTTTTGTTGCCCCTGTGGCACAGCCTGGTGCAGTGCTCAGGCTGAACTTCTGGCTGGTCCCTCCCCAGGGAAAGGACTTGTGTACCTTGATGCCTTCCCAAATTTCAACTCCACACCACTAGGCTGGGTGCCAAGCACTATGACTTTGATGTTCAGCAGGAACTTCTTCCTCTTTGAATTATCTGCAGTGAAACATCCTTGCTGCCCCTGATGAGCTGGCTCTGAGCAAGAACCAGGCCCTTCTTCCAGCATGACTGCCTCAGCGTTTGCTGTAAGGATCCCAAGTCTCTTGCCTTCTTCCCTGCCTTGCCTTAGCAGATCTGATCTCATCAGGGACACAAGGAACTCTTGGGCTCCAGGTGGAGGCTTGTGCTGCTGGTGTGCCTGGGACTTCTTTTCTCTTACTTCCCTAGGTGTTGAGTTTCCACTTCATCCCCTTCTCTGTTGGGGTCTGCTGGGCCAGCTGGTCATGAGCACATCACTTTAGGATCTCCTTTTGGGGCAAAAGAGGAGCATTTGAGTCTGGGATAGCAGAGCACTGGCCTTCAGGCACTGATGGGGCAGGTGGAGTGTGCCAGTCATGGTGACTGCAGGGCCAGGGAGGAAGGAGAGATGGAAACTAAGTAGTGTTGTGCCCTGCAAAGCCAACTCAGGCAGTCTGCAGCTTGCAGAAGGATTTTTACATTAATTGTCACAGCATGGGGTACAGTGAAAATTATTTAGTGTGCTTAAAGGTGCTGCAGAAATCTTTTTTGCTCTTGGACCTATGTTCCTTTTCTGCTTGGCTTCAAGGTCTCAGTCTTTCCAGCAGAGCTGGCTCACTGATCTTGGCTGTTGAGAGCAGCTGTGACTGTTCTGGCTGCTGTGAGCAAATGCAAACTATTCCAAGAGTGATCACAGAGGGGAGAAAGAGTTGTGCTGGTGCTTCCTGATCTAGCCAGGAAGAAGCAGTGTTAGGATCGTTCCTGATGTCCTCATATGCCAGTGATTTAAACTGTTTCTGAAAATGTGGCTTGCCAAACTCTTCCCAGACAGTGTGATAAAATGCTCCCATCTTGCAGCAAAGCTGCAGCCCTAAAGAAATGATGAATATCATTGGGTTCTGCTTAGGCAGGTGGTTTGAGGAGCTGCTGTTTATCCTGTTCAGGGCTTCTTAGTATGCAGGAAGGTGGTGGATTTTTGGCAGCTCAGCAGACTCAGGTGTAGATTCAGCCCTCCCTTACGGCTTTTTTGTTTGCTGCAAATACCCCACCTGCCTTGAGTCACTTGGACAGGATTGTCCAGCTGCTGGAGGAGCCTGTCCTACCTGCCAAAATACTTATCAAAAGCTCATCAAAAGTGATGTGCTGTGCTGTTGGGAAGAGGTTTGGCAGCAGGATGTCACTGCTTGTGAGCCGCCAGCTGGAAAGTCATGATCAAATGGAGATGTGAAAGAACAGGCAGAAGACAGAGTGTTCTGCTTCCTGTCAGCACTGGATCTTCTGGTTAAGGTTTATTTCATCTTGTGGGACAGAAAAATCATTCTGAGGAGGTCTTCAGCTTTCTTCAGCAACAGCTTTTTTCCATCAGTGGATAATATCAGCATGTGACACTTCCCTGACCACCCTGTCACCTGCCTGCATTTGGCTGAGGTCTTTGGCAATTGTGCAAATGTTCCTAGCAGCTTCTTGTGTGCTGGAAGCCCCTAAAGCATCTGGGAAGCCTTTTTGAAAAGCCTGCTTTTCACTGACAATGTAAACACTGATTTTCTCTTACTTTTAAAAGCTTTTTGCTTATAAATCTGGTCCAAACGTGCTGCAAGCAGGCAGAGATGCTATTTCCTCACCACCACCTCAGCTATGTGGACAGATCTGTGTAAGTTCCTGCTGAAAGCAAATTTGGCTTTTGGCAGAGTAAGCATCCACATGTGCTGCTGGATACAATAACTGGTGGTCTGTCCAGGCTCCTTGTTCACTATGCAGGGCACTCCTGAAGATGTCTGTCACTGGTTGCTAAGGGTTGTGCCAATCCCTGGAGTGGGAATGAACTCTGAAAATCCAACTGTGAAAAGACCCCAGATGGATCTGGGGATGAGCCCAGTCATCTTCTACCTGCACAGCAGCTGGCAGACTGAGGAGGAAAAGAAGGAGAGTTGTGAGGGGTCCAGGTCTCCTTCCTCTGAGAAGCTGAGTGTGGAGCTATTCACTCCATACTGTGGGAACCTGGGGTGCATAATGGTACAAAAGGGCTTTGTGAAACTAAGAATTGAAAGCTGTGGAGATAATAGGGTGTCAACAAGCATCTAAGCACTTGGAGAAAAGATGAGGCTGCAAATGGGAAGCTGTTCATTTGTCGAGTTGAGGAAATTAAAATTCTGTGCACGTTATTCCAAAGGAGACTTTAAAAAAGCCTGACAGATCTTACTTGGAACTGAGTGTAGAGATGGAGCCAGCTCCCTCCCTGTGCCTGGCTGAGTGCTGTTCTCTCTGGGGCAGAAATGGCAATGACAGTGGGGGTTTGGGATGTGTGGTGTCTGCAGCATGCCAGTGCTATTTGGAAGCAGTGTGAGATTGTCTGGCAGCAGCAGGAGCTGGCCAGGGGTTGAGCAGCCTTTTTCCTCCCCTGGTGAGCTGTGGCACAGCTGGGTCCATACCCAGCTGGGCAGGAGGGGGTTGGCACAGGCAGCTTGGCCTCCATGTCTTCTGACCTTTGAGAAGCTTTCCTGGACATCTTTGCTCTAAACATGTGTGCTGGTTCTGTGCTGTGGCTTGGAGGCTCAGCTGGCAGACAAGGTGTCATGTTTTGCATTTAGAAATCGTGCTCTTGACCTTCCACCCTGCTGAGAATGTAGGGCTGTGGTCTTGCTGAAGTTTTATCCTTATTCATATTCAAAGATCCAGGCAGAAGCTTCCAGCAAGCTTTAAAACTCTCTCTTCCTCAAGCATTATTATTTCCTGGCAGAAATAATCGTCACAGACTGGGTCCTGGGTCTGTTTCTCTTGGCTGAAGGAGCTTGTCAATCCAGAAATGAAGCAAGTAGACTTTATTTATCTTGCTGGCCATTTGTCTTGGAAGGGGCTCATCAAACCCTTTGCTTCGTTGTTTCCTGACTCTCATTAATTCTCACATGCAGCCTTGGAAGCTGGAAAGCAAAACAAATAGAGGAAAAATTAAAAGAAAGCTCAGAGTATTTTTTTTTTCCAAGAAGCAGTATCTTTGGTTTTGTGGGATTTTTTAATTATGGATGATCATTCTTATTTTTCCTCTCTAAATCCAAGAGAAACTGATCCTTTTCTCCTCCAAAACAAAAGCAACTTCAGTGTATTTTGATTATGAAGTTTTTGGACTGTCCTAGAAATTAGACTACAAAAAACTATGGACTTCAGGTAGGAGCTCCAGGCTTTCCTTGAAGGAAACTGAAGATGCTTCCCCCACCCCACAGATGCTTCTGCTGTTATGTAAACTCACCTTCAGGTCCTACAGAACAGCCTCAAACCCAGACTTTGAAGGGCTTGCTCTTTGTGTTGGGCTGTCAAACATGAAGCTATACCACCTGACTTGCCTTTGGTGCCCTCTGCCCTTCTATTTTTGTGCATTTCAGCCTGTAAGGGGGTATAAATGCAGATGTGGATATGTTGGAGGGCCAGGGAGGGAGGGCAGAAAAAACAAACTTCACCTGGGAGTGACTGTCTGGGGTGGAAGCAGTGGGCAGTGAGGGCTGGGGATACAGCTCAAGAATCAGAATTGTTCCACAAGGAAGAATCTGAATTGTCATAAAGTTACAAAATTGGTCAGGCTTGGAGAGCTGCTGAGAGAAAGGCAGACAAGGTCGAGGCACACCCTGTGCATTCCAGGAACGGCTGCTGTTCCAGGAGGGGGGGAGCAGTGCTAGTGCCAGCTCCAGATGTGACTTCACTGAGAGATTTCAGGTGCCTTTGTGACCCAGATGCCAGTTTATCATTCCTGTGTGCTCCATATTTCATGTTAATGAGGTTTTTTTGTAAATTTGAGGTATATCATACACAAGCTTCTGCACAGGCTCCTCTCAGTTCACCACAGGAGCTGCCAGCAGCGAGGATTGTAAAGCTGGGATTTGGGAGGACTGTGTTTCCCAGCTGTGTAACACATCTTCCATTTCAGAGGGTAAAGTAGCAGCCCCACAGATATCTGAGGGTGCTCCATGGTCCCTGACTCATGCCAGGACAGATGCTGGGAGTGTCTCAGCTCTCTCCTTCCCTGTGCTCAATGCAGGCCTCTCCTAGGGAGGACTGGGCTGAAAGCTGAGACCTTCCTTTGCCAATTTAAGGTCTCTGCTTATGCTGGGGCTTTGCTATAGGGGATGGATGTTCCTGGAGGATACCCCTGTTCAAGGAAGGCTGGTTCTGCAGAACTTGGTGCTCAGTGATCTGGTTTGGTTTGCCCTTAGTCTTCCTTCTGCTGGGTTCCCTTTCATCCAGCTCTGCCTTCCCAACTGGATTCCTCCTCTCTCAGCACAGGATAATCTCTTCCTCCCTAGTTCCCATTCCAGGCATCTTGTACTGTGAGTCTGCCAAGTCAGCTTGGAGTGCCTGTTGTCACTTGGAATGTCCTAGATTGCGAAGAAGAGTGACAAGAAGTCAGAAAAATAATGGGAGGGTTGCAGAAAGGCTCTGCTGAAGACAATTCCATAAATGTTGTCTGTGCCCAGCTGGTACTGAGCAGCAGCTCCTGACTTGTGTGCCTGCAGGGCCAGGCACAGCCTACTTTCCTTGTGTCTGTCCTCAGAAATACTCAGAGTCAAGAAAAGCTCACTTGCTGGGAGATGCTGTGGGCCTGAGTGGTGGCCATGCTCCTAGGTCCTGCCAGCCTGGCTTGGGGTGAGATGGAGATTCCTCAGAGCTGCTCTGTGTCTTTCTGCCTTGAGTGATGGCTGTGCTGCTGCCAGCACCAGCTGCTCCTCAGGAGGTGATGGGAAGTGATTCATGGATGCAGGTGGAGTTCAGGGACAATGGCTGTGAACCTGAGGGTGCTGCAGGTACCTCTGGTCTGAAGAAAGCGTTCTCTGCCAGTGTAGCAGTGACAGTGGGAAACACTTTTGGCAATGTCTGGATGGATCCTAGTCCTGAGAGCTCAGTCTGTGGAGTTCCTTGGTGCTTATTGCATTACTCATCTTCCTTGTCAGCAAAGGGCTCGCAGTAACACAGGTTCTGGTGAAGAGGGGTGTGCTTGAAAATTCCTTCCTGTCCTGCTGCCACCTCACCACTGACTGCAGCTGTTCTGTGTTAGTGGCATAGAAAAAAAGATGTGCTTCTGCCTCAGTGAGTTTGTATCAGATTTGTGACAGAATGGTGTGTTTTGCTCCTCCAGATATAGCCACCAAGACAGTTCTTCCTCCTGTGTAGAGACTGCAGCTTTGGAAATGATTTGGGAGATACCAGAGCCAAAACAGGAGTAAAGCCTTCCCTAATGACCTGGGACTGCATTAGCACAGCCCTGTTGTCTCAATTTTTTCCCCAATCTGCACACCAGTGGTGCAGCTGGAGCAATTTTCTGTCCCTTTGCTTCTTGGTTGCTGCATGTGGGGGTCTTTCAGGGGTGTCCTGCCCCTTTTACATTGCCTACTATGAAACTTCCTGATTGCTTCTGGCTATCTTCCACCAGGGAATTCTCTTGGTGTATGACATCACTAATCGCTGGTCCTTTGATGGGATAGACCGATGGATAAAGGAAATAGATGAGGTAAGTGGATGGGAGAACACACTGTGGGGAGGCATCACCCACAGTGTTACCTGATCTGGGGACAGGAACAGCTCTGCTGTGGTGGCATGTGCAGTTGTAAGTGGAGCAAAGCAGTAAGTGTCTGCCCTCCACCTCTGTGGAAGTCTGGAGTAGTAGGAAAGGGCTCAGGAATGGTCAAGAAAAACTGGAAAGTTCCCTCAGAAATGAATGGACTGGGAGGTGACAGGTTAGTCAGCCCCACCATACAGAGGTGCTGCTGGGCAGTCCCTTGGCCACAGAGCAGCTTCTGCTTCTTCTCCCTTGGCTGCTATTGCAGCTAAACAGGGTGTAGCTAAAGTGGCTGTAGCCACGGTTTCTCCACTTCTCTCCCTGTTGCAGCACGCCCCGGGTGTCCCTCGGATCCTGGTGGGGAACAGGCTGCACCTGGCCTTCAAGCGGCAGGTGCCGACGGAGCAGGCGCGCGCCTACGCCGAGAAGAACTGCATGACCTTCTTCGAGGTGAGCCCCCTGTGCAACTTCAACGTCATCGAGTCCTTCACGGAGCTGTCCCGCATCGTCCTCATGCGCCACGGCATGGAGAAGATCTGGAGACCCAACCGAGGTCAGTGGGCAGGAGGCTGTACCGGGTGGGACGGTGGGGCTCACGTGGAGCCGTGGGGCTGCCCAGCTGGAAGGTGTGGAACGGGGGAAGCTGCATCCACCTGACGTGGAGGAATGCCTCAGGCTGGACAAGCTGAAGCTGAGCCTGTGCTGGCACAGGGATGGGCAGCTCGGCGTGTCCAGGACCTGAAGCGCTCTGGGGCATCATCTGCCTTTCCACTTATTCTGGATGAGGCTGAGGGCAATTAAGCTTCCAGCTTGAAAAGTACTTCAAACAGCTGTGTGGGATAAATCCAAATGTAAGCACCTTACTCCTTGCCTGAGCCTGTCTTCCTCATTTTGGAGGGAAGCAGAGTGTACCCAAGGAGCTGAAAGGGACTAAATCTCATCCCTGCTGTCAGCAGGCACCAGTGGGCTAGTTTATTCCATATATCCAGGCATGTGTACCACAGGGAGGGAAACCACAAGCAGATTCCATGTTACATCTCAGCCTGTTGAGTTTGAAGCAGAACAATCTCAGTTCCCACATTATTTGTGGCTGAAGGTAGCAGTGTGTCCCAGTGCAGTCTGAGTAGCAGCAGATCTGTGTTCCTGGGGTGACCTGCTCTCATATGAACCTTCAACTCCTGCTCACCATGACGAGAAAATCCTGTTTTGCCAGCCCCAGTCACCAAATTTTCTGCCATGCTCCTGTCCCCAACCTGGCTGCTGTGCCATGGTCTGCAGGTCACAGAGTAGTGGTGGGCAGGGACTGGGCTGAATGCACAGACCTTTCCTGAATCTTTTCCAGAGGATTTGTGTCTGCAGGTTGCTTGCTAGGGGCTGGAAAGGGCAAAAGGAAACAGTCTGAAATTGTGTCAGAAGAGGTTTAGATTAGACATTAGGGGAAACTTCCTCACAAAAAGGGTGTTCAGGCACTTAAACAGGCAGCAGGGGAGTCACCATTCCTGGACAGGTTCAGAAAAGATGCAGATGTGGCACTTGGGGACATGGTTTAGTGGAGGGATTGGCAGTGCTGGGGGAATGGTTGGACTCAAAGGTCTTAGAAGGCGTTCTAACCTAAATGATTCTGTGATTCCATGAGCGGAGGGCTCCCTAGGGAATGGGGATCTGTCTGCCCCGGAATGGCAGCATGGCAGCCGGCAGGCAGGAGGATAACGAGTGCCCTCGTGTGGCCCCTGGCTGCCAATTCCCCGGCAAGGAGAGGCGACTTCACAAGGCAGGCTCCCGCGTGCGCGCTGAGCTGGGAGGATGCTGGCAGGCTGGAAAGGGCAGAGTGGTGTTCTGGCTCGTTGGAGTCTCTGTGACCTGGGGGTTCTGCAGAGAGCTGCCCCCTGAGGAAGTCCCAGGTGACACTGTCCTGTTTCAGGACTTGCTGACCCTGTTGCCTCTTTCCCAGGCACATCCTGGTTGCCAGAGAATGGGTTGAGAAGCCAAGTGTCTGTCAGGAATGTGAGCCAGGCCCTGCCAGCCCCGGGTGCTGAGCTGAGCAGGGCTGGCAGTGCCTAACCCTGTGTTCACACCAAAGCTGGTGTCTGGCAAAGCACAAACATCCAACAGCACAGCTCACCTTGATTTCTCAAGCTTTTGTCCTAAATATCCTGCTCCCTTTCTCCCAGCTCCTGTGCAATCATTATTGACACATCTCCCTGAGGAGCTGGAACTGTGCAGCATAAGGACTAGCTGTGGGGGAAGGGCAGCCCAGGAGATCTCCTGACCCTTGACCGTGTGGTCCTTTCTCCCCCCAGTGTTCAGCTTGCAGGACCTGTGCTGCCGAGCCATCGTGTCCTGCACCCCGGTGCACCTCATTGACAAGCTGCCCTTGCCCGTCACCATCAAGAGCCACCTGAAATCCTTCTCCATGGCCAACGGCATGAACGCAGTGATGATGCACGGCCGCTCCTATTCCCTGGCCAGCAGCGGGGGCGGGAGCAGCAGCAAAGGGAACAGCTTGAAGAGATCCAAATCCATCCGGCCACCCCAGAGCCCCCCACAGAACTGCTCGCGCAACAACTGCAAGATCTCTTAGCAGGATGGGCACCCTGAGCTTGTGTCGGATCCACACCCACCCACCGATGTCCAGCTGTTTGCACACCGAACCCTTTCCCACTGGATCCTTTCGGACGGGCCACGGTTGCTTTTCCAATGGCACGCACAAGCGTTAGGAATGTGCTCACGTTTTGGCTTGGCATAGGAAGAAGCATGGTGCCGGCTGGATCCCGCAGCGCTGGCGGGGAGAGGATCTGCCAAGTGACCCTCCAAGAATGCTTTGGGCTTTGCCTCTTGGCCTGGGGTGGAAAATTCAGCAGCTGCCGGGTTGGGGAGGGGGGAAGGGGAAAAAAAGCTCATCCAGTCTCAATGGAGCAATGGATTTAATGGAAGATTGAGAGGCTTAAGGGAGTAGGCAAGGAGAGTCTGTGCTGCAACTTTAACTCTTGGCCTCCTGAACAGATTGCTGGTGCAATAGTGATCATTGGATGTAGACAAAAAAAAAGAAACAGGGACTAACGACAGTTTTCACCAGGATGTTAACCTGCTGTTGCCAAAAAAACCAGAAAATAAGGCAAAAGTTGGCCAATTGGAAAGGGGAAGGCAGCACTCTGTTCACCGCCTTCGCTTATTTATGTAAATATTATACATATATATATAAATATCACTTGTTTTTTAAGGGTTTTTTTAAGAAGCAGTCAGGGAAAATTTTATGCAGCCATGTAAATACAAGCACTGGATTAACTTTCCCAGTGTCAGCAAAGGGGACAAGTGGAGGATTTTCCAATGAAAACACATAAATGCTTTAAGAGACTTTCCCTCACCTCTGGGCTTGTGCTGGTGTCTTTAAATACTGCATGTGCAGAAAGAAAGGACAGTTGGTGTGGAACATGCCCCAAGTTGCTCTATTCCTATGATTCCCTGGAAGTTGTGAGTGCCGAAGGCAGGATGGGATGGCAGTGCATGGAGAAGCAGAGTGGTGAGGCCAGGGTCCTGGGGGGTTGGAGTGTTCTGGCAGGCAGTAGGAAGAGGCAGCTCTGGGGTTAGACTGATGCCTTGCTCACTTTGTGCTTTCTTGTCAGGGATTTGGGAGCAGGGGGTGGAAGCATTGTGCCTAAAGCAGAGGAAAAATGCTGAATTTTGTCCCTTATTGCTGCAAAGCCTCAGCCATCACTTCTAGTGCCCTCCATCCGTGACAGCACCCCATGTGGCAGCCCCTGGATCCTGGCTGCTTCCAGCTTTGCTTTCCCAAAGATGCTGCCTGAGCTCATGCTGCTGTGGCTCCTCCTGGATGAAAGTGGGAAAGGGCAGAAGCGGCTTTCCCCACTGGAGCAATGAAGGAGCGGGGACTGGAAAAGTGGAAGGTTAGGGTGGGGAAACAGTAATCTCCAGGTCCCTCAGTGGCAAAATCACTTGGCTCTTGGGGCAATCCCAGGAGATCAGAAGAGCAAACTGCTTTGCTCTGTGGGATAGCTCCTGGATCTTGGAGGGGCAAGAGCTTAGGATAGATCTTCTGACAGGCAAGTGCACCTGCTTCCCTGGCTTTGTTCTACAGCTGACCTGTGCTGGAAATTTGCCTGGAAACTGAGGAATAGCACCCAGCCCTTATCCCAGAAGCTCAGGCAGCCTGGCAGTAAAGCTGGGCTATGGTGGCAGGTTCTCACAGGTGGCCAGTGTGTATAGATTGCGAGTAGTGTGGTAGCAAGTGAAGTGTACAGTGCTGCCATCTCCTCCTGGGATCAGCTTGCTCTGCTCCCCCTTGCCAGGCAGCCTGGGGCACTGCATGGGCAGAATGAAGCCGCTGCAGCTCCTGCGTGGCCGACAGACCCGCTGTGTCCAGGCAGCAGGGGCAGGAGGGACACATCCCCCTGTGGGGACATCGCTTCCCTTGCTCCAGAGCCGACCTGGGAGGTGCCAGAGGCTTCCCCCTCCCCTCTCTGCAGAGCACAGCCCAGGCAGGTCTCTTGGCTCGGCTCTCTCGTGCTTTATCACCCAGCTCAAGTGAGCGAGGACAGAATTAAACCCCAGGCAGGTGGAGGGGGAGAGGAATCCTTTGAAGGAGTGCTTTGGCTCAAGAGGAAAGCTGCAGCCGGGCCGTGCCAGTGGCACGAAGGCCGGGGGATTTGGAGAACCTGTCTGGGATGGCTGGCACCTGTTTCCCATCACTTAACACACAGCCGAAGACAATCGCTGGCTCAGCAGCACAGGGATATACGGCCAACAGGTGACCGGCACCGCCAGCACGGGCTCCTCCCGGGAATCGCCCCCGGGCACCGCGGCCCCGGCGCCGGTGTGTGGGACGAGAGGGATAAAGGGATCCTTCCTGAAATCACCACGCTGCTGCATGTCTCAGAACTCACCGTACCTCTGCTTTGGTTGTGCCACATGTGCCACCTCCCCACGCTGTTCCCCTGTGGTTGGTTTAGGTTTTGTCACCCTGTAAAGTCTCACAGATCCTGTCTGGAGTGGGGGTGGAAGATTTCCCTGGAGTGATTGCCCAGCAACAAACTTTTTTTTATTTTTTAATTTAAAAGGAAAAGATTCTTGCATCTGATGTCAACACTAGTCTGTAGCTGCTCTCCAACACTTGTACCATTCCTGAGTTGGGTTTTTTTGGACTGTCCTTTTATTTTTTTATTCCTTTGTACAGTCAGTGTTGTTTAACTGATTCTACATTGTTTCGTTTTGTATAAATTAAAGTCTTTTTGTTCGTTTTGAAGTACCAATTGAAAAGAGGAGAGGTTGTATTTGTGTTTTTGTGTATTGTGTTGTTTTGTGTGGGCTGGGAAGAGGTTGAAGGGGAAAAGGTGGTGGTTTTGCCCATGCTTTGGGATTTGGGACTGTTTGTATTGTTTGTGTTCTCACTTCCAGGTCATCCACAAAACAGTTTGAATTACATTTTCTGGGGAACCATGATTCCTTTTCTGTAGATGCAGAAGATAAATTGGTTCTTGATTCTCACAGTACCACTGATTTTGGGGTAGTGGAGCCCTAAGAAAACACAAATTCATCTCCTACCACTGATTTGGGGTAGTGGAGCCCTAAGAAAACACAAATTCATCTCTAACAGGGTTGGTCCTGTAGGTGGCTGGAGGAAGCCATGCTCTCCACAGTTTTCCAGGAATTGTGTCCCAGTCCCTGCTCCATGGGGACAGGACAAGAACAGTCAAACCCTAAATCCCTTCTTTGGGTCTGGGTGATCCTGGGGGAGCAGTGAGTGCTGTGGCAGCAGTTATCCATCCTGCCCAGACTGGAGCAGGCTGGAAGCCATCCTGGGACTGAAAGGGAGATGCTGCAGGGAGCTCGGAGCACTGGTGTCACACCAGGGTGGCCTTTGGAGGTACCAGGAACCCCAGAGAAGGGGGATTTGATCCTGGAGTGGAGGGAGACTTCTTGTCTGATCCCTTTCTCCCCTTCTCCCACCTCCCCTTGACCTCACTTTTCCCCTGCCTTCTCACTTCCCTAGGATCAGATTTTCCACTTCGTACCAGACTGGCCACACTTGTTTTAACAGCTTAAGTAGTAATTGCTGGGGCTGGGAGGGGGCAGGGGGAAATGAGATCGTGTCTGCAGCCTGGAAAACCCTGGAGCTAAGGTGAAAGCCTGGTCAGGGAAGAGTCACACAGCCGTTTTTTTTTTTTCCCTCTTTTCCTTCAGGGGGTTCTGGAAGTGTCTGTTCCCTCTCCCAGGGCCGAAACAAAGGCTGTGTGTGGTTTCAGGTGGGGTCGGGACAGCCGGAGCCCATTACGGCGGAGCAGCGGGGGCTGTGGGGCTGCAGCTGTCTGCCTGGGAAGAGCGGGGCAGGAAAACACTGCACAGCCTGAGCGGGCTGGGAAGCCTGGGACAGCTTCAAGGCTCCCTGCTCCTTGGAGGAAGCAGGAGGGAGCAGGTTGCTCTGGGATGATTCAGGTCTTTGGTCACTGAGTGTGTTTCTCCACATCCACCTTTCTGATGTGATGTTTCTTGGGTTGGTCCTATTGTCCCACGCAAGCTTGGCAGAGGTGGTGACCTTCATGCGACTGCAAGATGCTTGAAAATCAGAATGCAGCTGCCCATGGGTGCACTGGAGGGGCAGGAGCCCACTGGGTGCAGCAGGGACACATGGCACGGCACCCATCCCTCCAGGACATGGTGCTGAGCCACATCCTTGTCTTGGAGGGAGAAGATGAACTGTAAAACCCTGATCTATGTCTGGGATCTTTGAAAGTGACCCCAAAAATCCCTGTTCTAGGATGCAGTTGGTGCCTGGATACATGGAGATGAACAGCTTGGAACTGCTGAGATGGTGGAATTGCTGTGGGCTTGGTCAGGGTGGGAAGAGTTGCTTTGTTGTTCACCTTCAGCTGAAGAAGCACTAGAAGAGGCTGGGTGGGGGTCCCAAGGTGTGGGTGAGGATTTGGGAGTTGTTGGGAGCTGCCATTCCTCCATCCAGCCTTGCACCACTGAGGTGAAGCTTCCTGGCCTGTCCTTGCAGCTTCTGATCTTGAGAACACAGGCGTGAGGCACCTCGGGCTCTGGTGTGAGACACGTGCCACCCTTTGGGGCTGCTCCTCTGACTCTGGGAAGAACCAACCCAGACCCTGGCACAGACATCGTGCTGTGGCTACATGGAGCCCAGCCATGGGTATGGACAGAAGTTGGGCTCCAGGTCTTGCTCCCTCTTCCCTCCTGCACCAGCCCCCCTGGAAGGACCCTGGGACACCCTAAAGTGGCCCTGTGCCTCTAGCTTGCATCCCTGGGGACCAAGGTGCCATGCATCTGCCACATTGCTTCCCAGCTAGAGTTTGTAGGTTTGTTGATCGGGGAACTCCAGGTGGGGCCAGCTGAGTGAATCTGGGGCTTTCAGGCTGCCAGGGCATGCAGGGTACAGGCCCTGGCAGCTCCTTGGCTGGGCTAGCCTGATGCAATTCTGTTTGCTAAACATCATCCTCCCCACGAGTCCCCCAGGGCAGCATCACCTTCCCTCAGCATCCCCAGCTAGATGGACCCTTGGGTGGCTGCTTGGCTGTGGAACGGGATTCAGGTCACAGCCATGGGATGTGCTCCAGGCCTCCATGCATGGTCATGGCCACAGACCTGAGACCACAGACCTGAGTGTTCTTTGGGGTTTTGGGCCCTGGGGAGCCCCAGAATCTCTGTGGGCAGCCCAGAGCTGTGCAGCCACGTGCTGGTCTGGGCAGGGGTGGCCAGGCACAGCACTGTGTCACTGCTCCTGGCTGGAGGTCACTATGCCAGAGCATTGTGGCTGTACCCTGCTCACACCAGCATGGGGGTATTGAAGGTCCCCCAAAGCACTGGGTCTGGGACAAAAGAGCTTCTCCAAGGATCCACAGACTGGGAGAGCACCAAACCATTACATGTGAAAGCAGCTCTGGAGTGGGTTAGATCCCCCCACTCCCCCTCCAAATAAAAGCAAAAAAAACAAAAAAGGAAAGGTCTCACACCGGGGTTTTTTTGTCCCTTCCACCATCTGCTCCCCAAGAGGGGAGCCTGGAGGTGCTGAGATGCTCCCCGGAGCAAAACGCCCTCGGGATTGCTGTGTGCTGCAGACCCCCCTCAGGGCGGAGGCTCTCACCAGAGCCGGAAGAGTTAATGCTCCCAAAATGCCACGAAATGTTCCTGCTGCAGGTCAGTCTCCATCGGGGATTAGGGGGATCTGGCCGGGGAGCCGGGGCCGGCTCCTGCCAGCTCGGGGCTGATGCAGGACGTGCTGGTTCAGCCCAAGCACGATGTGCCGGGGTCTGGTGTGGCTCAGGAGACATCCTGGCTGTAAATCATCGGGGAGGGAGGGCTGAGAGCCCCGGGGGGCTGGGGGAGCCACTCCAGGGGGGCTGGGTGGGCACCCACCCCGCCAGGCGAGACACGGTTCGGTGCCAGCAGCACGGCACGGGTGGGATGCGGGCTGGAAAGCGGAGATGGATCCGAGCCGGTGTCCCGCTCCCGGGCAGCTTCGGCTGCGGTGCCCAGAGATGCGGTGCGGGTGAGGCACTCCCAGGCCAGCCGGGTCCGCAGCGTGGGCTCCGCGCACTCCCGCCGGCCGACCCGTCCGAGGGGACCGCAGGCTCCGGCTGTTTTCTCATCCTGCAGGAATTCGGCTCCGTGGGCCGGGCGGGTTTTTGTGTGCCCCCCCCCCCCCCCCCCCCCCCCCCCCCCCCGCCCCCTTTCACTCTCCCTCTTTGGAGACTTTCTGAATTCTCCCTTTGATCTCCCCCCGTGTTTGCCCAGGGATCGCCGGGCTCGCCGGGGTTAGAGGCTGAGGTCAGCGCCTTTCCCATTCCAAACACCCAGAAACATCAGTGGGAAGGGAGGGGATTCAGATTACAACCTTCCCGTCCTCCCCTTCCACCCCACTCGCCCCGCTGGCCGTGCCGGGGATGGACTGAGCCCCGAGAGAGCCGCCACTGCCGCCGTGTCCCCGGCGCCCCGAGAGCCGAGCGGCGGCGATGGATGGAGGCGGCGGGCGGCATCGCCGGTGGTCCGGCGGGCGCCGGGCGTGCTGAAGGACAGAGGTTTGGTCCTCTCCCCCTCCTCTTTGTCCCCCCGCCCGCCCGCCTTCTCCCTCATCCCGTCCGTCCTGAATGTGATTTATCCCTCGCCCTCGCCAGCGAGCCAGGCCGGCGGCGCGGGGTGGCCCGATGGCTCCTCGTGCGGGTGGGCGGCAGCGGGTCCCGGTGGGCATCGCCCTGCTCCTGCCCGTGCTGGCGGCGGCGGCCGGGCTGAGCCTGCAGCCGGGCAGGATGAGGCACCTGGGCGTCTGCCCCAACCAGCTGAACCCCAACCTATGGGTGGATGCCCAGAGCACCTGCGAGCGGGAGTGCCAGACCGACCAGGTGAGCGAGGGGGCTGCGGAGGCGGCGGGTGGTGACAGGGTTTGGGGGGCATCTCCAGGTCCCCAAAGGAGATGCTTTGGGGTGCAGGTCCTGTGCCGGGCGGCACAGCCGGTTCACTTGTTTCCGTGCAACGGGCTCAGCCTTGCTGCAGCTTTTCCCCCTAAGCCCCTCCTGTCTGCTGGGCTCCCCAGCCCCCACAGGCAGAGAAAATGCTTGTTACCCCCTCAGACCGTGTCCCATGGTTAGACCACCTTCCTCATGCACCCCTAGGATGCTTCCACCCTGTCAAAGGGCTGCCTGGGATGAAGGGAATGGGCGTGCTGGGATCCCATCAAGCCGAGGAAAGAATCCTCTCCCAGCTTTTTCCTGAGGGTCGGAGCCCACCCATGGACCGGGCTGTCCATCCCATAGAGCCTTGGCTTTGAGCTCTACCAGGCTGAGCAGGGGCAGCGCCACCCCGGTCAGGGCTGTCTGAACCCAGAGGGGAGACTCCTTCACAATTCATCCGTATGAGTTCTGCCCCGCCTCGGCCAGCAAAGCTGAGAAGGGCAAGTCACTCTCTGCTGTGGTGAAGGGACCGTCATCACCCAGCACCCCAAACATCCTGGGGGTGCTGAGGGTGGGCTGGGGCTGGTGCAGCCGCGCCGGGGAGGTCTGGCTCTCACCTGGAGCCCAGCGCTGCTGAAGGTGCACAGGGGAACACACCTGCCCTCCCCAAAGTCCCACGGGGGTGGGAACAGCACCCACAGCCCCAGCACAGCGGTGACCTCCACGTCCCCGCCACAATCTCTTCTCCCTCCCCGCCCAGGACTGTGAAGACTTTGAGAAGTGCTGCACCAACGTGTGTGGGCTGCGGAGCTGCGTGGCCGCGCGCTTTGCCGACGGCAGCGCTCCGGCGCTGGCTCCCGCCGCCTCCTGCGAGAGCTTCGTGTGCGCGCAGCAGGGCTCCGACTGCGACATCTGGGACGGCCAGCCCGTGTGCAAGTGCAAGGACCGCTGCGAGAAGGAGCCCAACTTCACCTGCGCCTCCGACGGCCTCACCTACTACAACAAGTGCTACATGGACGCCGAGGCGTGTCTGCGCGGCACCCGCCTCACCACCGTGCCCTGCAAGCACATCTTCACCTGGCCCGACACCAGCCCCGTGCCGCAGGAGACCACGGCGCGACCCACGCCGGGCGCCGGCCCCGAGGTGCCTGTGCCCCCCGCCCTCTACAGCAACCCCTTCCACCAGTCCGTGCGCGCCGGCGGCACCGTCAGCTTCCGCTGCGACGTGAGCGGCCGCCCGCAGCCCGACATCACCTGGGAGAAGCAGAGCGAGCGGGAGGAGAACTTCATCATGCGGCCGGACCAGATGTACGGCAACGTGGTGGTCACCAACATCGGCCAGCTGGTCATCTACAACGCTCGCCACGAGGACGCCGGCATCTACACCTGCACGGCCCGCAACGCCGCCGGGCTGCTCCGCGCCGACTTCCCGCTGTCCGTGCTCAGGAGGGAGCCGGGGGCGACCCCGCGGACCGGCAGCCCCCAGCCCTTCCCCAGCGCCGAGTGCCTGAAGGAGCCGGACCGGCGGCGCTGCGAGGCCACGGAGGTGCGCTGGCATTTCGATGCCAAGCAGGGCTCCTGCCTGACCTTCCGCTACGGCGGCTGCGGGGCCAACAGGAACCACTTCGAGACGTACGAGGAATGCCGAGCCGCCTGCCTGGGCAGCGCCCGCCCCACCTGCCTCCTGCCCATGGTGCAGGGACCCTGCCAGAACTGGGAGCCGCGCTGGGCGTACAACCATCTGCTGAAGCAGTGCCACTCCTTCGTCTACGGCGGCTGCGAGGGCAACACCAATAACTTTGAGAGTAAGGAGACGTGCGAGGACGTGTGCCCCTTCCCCAAGAGCCTGCAGTGCAAGGCCTGCCGCCTGAAGAGCAAGATGGTGCTGAGCCTCTGCCGCAGCGACTTCGCCATCGTGGGGCGGCTCATGGAGATCGTGGAGGACCAGGACTCCGGCATAGCCCGCTTCGCCCTCGAGGACGTCCTCAAGGATGAGAAGATGGGCCTCAAGTTCTTCAACATCAAGTACCTGGAGGTGACCTTGACCGACATGGACTGGAGCTGCCCCTGCCCCAACATGACAGCGGAGGACGGGCCCCTGATCATCATGGGCGAGGTGCACGACGGAATGGCCATGCTGGACCCCAGCAGCTACGTCCGGGCAGCCAACGACAAACGGGTGAAGAAGATCTACGAGCTGATGGAGAAGAAAACCTGCGACCTCCTGAACCGCTTCCAGGACTAGGGGAGAGCCAGGAGGTGCTGACGGGAGGAGCTGCAGACACACCACAAAGTGGGCAGCCTGAGGGAACTCCCGCACCAGTGCCTGTGTCTAGAGATTACCACTGTCATGTAGTTCCCCCCAACCCCATGATGAGCCCCAGAGCAGCTCCCAACTCCACTGTAATTTATCTGCCGCATGTTCCCCCCACCATGTGACACCCCCCAGCCTGTCCAGGAGCAATAGAGAACTGGGTTGGGTTGCAGCGGGGTGAGAGATCTGCCAGGACCACCCCACTCATAAAATCTTCCCACCTCACCAAAGCCTCCGGGCCCAGTGTAACACCCCTGGTGCTGGACCCGACCCTTTTGTTGGTGCCAGAGGTGGAACTGGGGACACCTCATCCGCAGTGTTTGTGCTGAAAACATCAGGGAGCTGCTGGGGTGTGGAGGGCAAAGCCACAGAGTTTATTGAGGGAGCAGCAGCACAGTCCTGGGGAGGGGGGGAAGGGGGACACCATCAGCACAGCATCCTCTGAGGAAATGGAGTAAGGAGTCTCCCTGACGCTCGGGAATGTTGTGTCCCCCCATGGCAGCTGTGCTGGCTCCTGTGGTCCAGGCTCTCCACTGCAAAGGGGGCCCCAAAGGCACCAGGCCAGTTGGACCCCCCCACAGCCAAGTCAGCCCCAGCTGGGGTGAATCTGTCCCATCACTGCTGTCCCCAGCCCCAGTGGCAGCCATGGTGGGACAGGGACAGCCCTGCAGGAGGCACCGGTGGGGACAGCAGTGCCGGGAGGTGCTGGCAGTGCTGTCAGGGCCGGTTACAGCTTGCGGAAGATCAGGCTCTTGTTGTTGGCCGGCATGTCCACCTGGAATCAGAGAGCTGGGGCTCAGGGGTGCACACTGGCACGGGGAGCACCCCAGTCCCATCACCTACCATCCTCTCCAGGCACAGCCCGTTGGCCTGGGCCAGCTCCCGCAGCAGCGCCGTGTCCCGCAGCCCCCAGGCGGGATTTCTGCGGGGAGGGAGGCGCGGGTCACACATGGGGGACACTCCGCCCCAAAGCAGCCCCAGCTCTGCCCGGCTGGGGTCTGCTCTCGGGCCTGCCTTATCTTGAAGGGCCACGCTGGGAGGGAGCTTCCTGCAGCTGCAGGAGCAGGCGTGGGACAGAGAGGACAGGGTGGGCCCCAGGAGCCTGAGCCCCCCAGCCCCCTCCTACCTCTGCCTCAGGCTGCAGTCAAAGTCCACGTTGCTCTGGGGGCTGATCTGGCCATCCACGGCATAGGGCTGGAGGGACACAGCTGGAGCTGCAAGCATGGACCACTCGGTCCATGGACCCCCAACCTCCCTTCCATGGGCTGCTGTTCCCACCAAGCACGGAAGAGACACGGCCCCCAAGGAGTCCCAGCACCCACTGTGAGTCCTGTCACCCTCTGCAGGCCCCCCAGACCGTGCCTTGGATAAGGTGGGGGAGGATGGGATCTCTCTCATCCCAAACTGCTCCTTCCAGGGCTCAGCATGTGCCCCAAAAGGCAGAGACCCTCCAAAACCCAAGACCCTGCATTTCCCAGTTCCCTCCCTAAGCCATGACTTGAGTTGTCCCCCCAGTATCTGCTCTGCACCCCCAGAATGCTCCTGCAGCAGGACAGGTGACTCACCCCATAGGTGAAGAGCACACCTCCGGGCTTCAGCAGCACCCCAGCACCCTTGAACAGGCCCTGGGCAATATGAGAGAGGTGGGGACCGGGATCAGGGGGCTGGGGACACCCCGGGATCCTCCCCCTCGGCTCTGGCAGGGCACAGGGGCTGTGAGGGCTGCTCACCTCGGTGCACCGCAGCTCTGCGATGTGCATCATGTTGATGCTGACCAGGAGGTCGAGGGTGCCGGGCTGGGTGCCCCCCCAGGTCTCCCAGCCCTGGGACACGTCCAGCAGGATGGGGGGCAGCAGGTTGGGCAGTCCCGAGGCCTCCACGTAGGCAGCGATGCTGTGGGCACCACACCCCAGCTCAAGCCCAGCAGGGGCCCCCCCGTGCACCCCCAGCACCCACTGCAGGCAGGGACAATCCCCTCATGGCCTCAGCCCTGGAATAACAAGGATGTGGGTGCAGCACAGCCTGGCGCCTCTTTGCCCAGATGGAAGCACCTGGGCAACCAACAGCATGTGGATGGAGGGACCCTAAACTCCCCAAGTTTGGAGCACCCTCCCCTCGTGGAACACCCCACTGGCACCACTGCACCAACACCTCCTGATGTTGGTGTTATTTACACCCTTTTTGGCGCATTCACCACCCAGGTCTCAGCTCCTGCAGCCTCCCAGCCTGGGTATTATTTTTACCCGGGGTGGTGAGTGCTGCTGGGTGGGCAGCACAAAACTCTCCCTGGACAGATGCTAGTTCCAGCACCTCCCCACCAGGCGTTTTTGGGTTTGGTTTTTTTTTTTCCTACAGTGGAAAGCTGGATTTTGGGAGTTTTCTGGGAGAAATAAAATTCTGATCTGGGGAGCATGGATTGTTTGGGAGTTGGATATTGGGGATTTCTTGAAAACAATATAGTGAGTATTGACCTGGGGAGCCTGTGCTGGGCAAGAGTTGAACATTGTGGTTTGCCTGAAAAAAATAAAGTGTCAAGCCAGAGAACCTGGGCGGTCCAACAGGGTCTTCGCCAGGGAAAAGAAAAATACACATTAAGCTCATCTGAAAGCAGGACATTGTGGTTTTCCTGGAAAGAATACAGCACTGAGTGGGGGAGCCTGGGCTGCTGGAGAGGCAAGAGATAGCAAAAGGGCCTTCACTACTGGGTTTTGCCTGTAAAACGAAAAAAATGTGTGGAGCCTAGGCCCACTGTTGAGTGGGTCTTTTCTGGGAAAAAACACACATCCAGCTCATCCAAGCATTGGAAATTGGGGTTTTCCTGGAGGAAACAAGCACTAAGCAGGAGAGCCTGGGCTGCAGGAGAGTCCTATACTTGGGTTTTCCCAAAATCCCCAAACGAAATAAAATAAATAAATTAATTAAAAAACCAGAACGGGGAGCGGGGAAGCGGGGCCGCGGGTCCCTGAGCCGGTGGGAGGGGGCTGCAGGCGGTGTCCCCCGGGTCCCCCCGTCCCGCTCACCTGCGCAGCGCCCCGGGGTCGATGTCCGAGGGCTGCCAGCGCGCCTGCGGCAGCGCCCTGGCCAAGTGCGCGGCGTGGAGCCCCGAGCCCGCGGCCACCTCCAGCACCCGCAGCGCGCCCGGCCCCGCGCACTCCCGCAGCACCGCCAGGATCGGGCCCTTGTTGCGCTCCGCGGCCGCCGGGACCTGCATGGCCGGGCCGGGCCGCGGAACTGCGGCTCCCGGAACCGCCGGCCCGCCCCGCGCCGCGGGTGGAGCTTGCCACAGGGGAGGGCAAAAAGCAGAAGGAAGGGAGAAAATAAGAGAAGTGCGCCGCCCGGGAATCGAACCCGGGTCGCAAGAATGGGAATCTTGCATGATACCACTACACCAGCGGCGCGGCCGTGAGCGCTCTCCCCTTGCTGCCCCTCAGAGCTACCCAGGGACCCTGCGGAGACCCCGGCCCCGGCGCGGCCGTTCCTCCGCCACGCACCGGCACCCGCTACAAGAGACAAACTGAGGCGTTGCGGGGACACTCCAGGAAATGGGGGTCAGGGGACCCCACCCACCCTTTCCGCGACAGCTGTCACTGGTGATGGAGGTCTGGAGGGATCCGTCTGGAGCACAAGGATTAGGGGTTCAGCCCTTCCCAGCATGGAAAAGCTCAGGGATGAGCCAGCAGCACTTAGAAACCCCCGGCAGGCCCGGGGGGAAACTGAGGCTCGGCCCCCAGCACGTGACAGGGCGGATGGCAGCCAGTGGTGACATCCTGTGGGTCAGGGTTGCGTTTAGGCACGGTAGCAAGGCTGGGGGTGACAGCAGCGGATGCACACCCGCCAAAGGTCCACGCGTGCCTGGCACGGACCAGGGTCAGGCTCCGCTGCGCTTTTATGGGAGGTTCCCTCCCGCAGCCCTCCCTCCCCGGCCAGTACCGCGGCAACGTGGCGGAAAGGCAAAGGTCACCCTCATGGGGTGGCCTTGCAGCCCCTGGAGCCAGGCTGGAGCCTCCCAGAGTCCCCAGTGTGTTTGTCACACGATCTCTCCCCAAAACTCTGGGTGCTATCGCCAGCCCCAGGGTGGCCGGGGACCTGCTCGGGGTCATGTGCTGGGTCTGCACCCTCTGCCATGGGGACACCTTGGCGGGACCTCCCCGCTCCAAGGGTCACCGTGCTGCCCGGGTTATGGGATGTGCAGCCACAGGGCTGTCCCCGTGGGGGGAGCACCTCAGCTCCTGCCTCTGCACCCCTTACTTTTCCCTGCCTGTCCCTTCGTGTTCCAGCAATGAGCGCTATCTGTCCCCTGTGTGTGCAGTGTCCCCCAGTGTCCTGTCTCCTGAATGTCCCCGTGCAGGTCCCCTCCGAGTTTCCCGGGACTCCCGCGTCCCCTGCGCTCTGTGCCATCCTGTGTCCCACGTGCGCTCTCCCTACTTGATCCCCGCACATTCCAGTGTCCCTTCTGTGCGTTCTGTGTGTCCTGCGCGTGTCCTGTGTCTCCCCTGTCCCACATGTCCCCTCTGGGGCCCACGCAAGTCCCCACATATGCTCTCAGCATGTGCCCTGCTTGTCTCCAGTGTGTGTCCCTGCATCCTGTGTGTCCCCATGAACCCACCACGTGCACCCCTGACACGTCCTGCGCGTCTCCAGTCTGTGTTCCCGCATTCCACACTTGACCCCACTGTATCCCATGAATGTCCGCTGTGTGTCCCCACATCCCCCGAGTGTGCAACGAGCGCCTCCAACTCGCACGTGTGTCCCTTGAGTGCCCCATGCATCCCACGCAAACCCCACACGTACACCTGACGTGTCCCCTGTATGTCCCCACAGCGCGGACATGTCCCTTACACAAAACGCATGTGTCGCATGTGTCCCCGCACGCCTCCCACGTGTCCCCCCGACCCGTCCCGGGGGTGTCGCATGTGTCCCCCGAGCGCTGTGCGCTGCGGCCGCGTCCCACGCGCGCCCCGCGCGGTCCCTTTAAGCGCGGGGGCGTGTCGGTGCTGGCGGGGCCGCCCGGCCCGGCCCGGCCCGGCCCGTTAAAGGCCCCGGCGAGGGGCGCGCTCGGCACTCGGGCGGGGGCGGCGGGGCCGTGGGCCGGGGCCCGCACCATGTACACGCTGACGCGCGGCCCCAGCAAGCTCGCCACGCAGCGCCGCACAGGTACCGGGGGGCGCGGGGCCGGGGGGAGCGGGGGCTCCGTCCGGCCCTCGCCGCCCCCCCCTGACGCCCCGCATCCCCCGCAGGTCCCACGCAGCAGGCGGTGGAGAGCAGCAAACTGGGCGAGCTGCGGGGGCGGCCGCAGCCCGGCCCGTGGCCCCCCGCCAGGTGAGCCCCGCCGTGACCTTGGGAAGGGGACCGGCTCCGGGGCGGCCGGGCCGTGACCTTGGGAAGGGGAGCGGGGACGGCAGGGCCGCCCGGCGGGGCGCGGGAGGGGGACCCGGGGTCTCCGCTCACCCCGGGGGTCTCAGCCATGCCTGCGCCCGCACGCGTCCCGCGGAGCTCTGTACACGCGTGGCGTGGGCCGCCCCGCGCCGGGGACACACCGGAGTCGCCGCCCCTCCTCCTTCCCACTGGCCGTCCCCAAAAATCGCGGGCAGTGGGAGCGGTGGAGTCGCGCCAAGGAGGCGGCGCGGGAGGGTCCCGGTGCGGGGCAGAGCCGGGCCGGGTTTCTCGTGCCCCCCCGCGCCCTCGCTGCGGACGGCCCCGATTGCACAAAGCGGCGGCGGGGCCAGCGCCGCTCCTGCCGTGCGCCCGCCCGCCTTGGCCGCGCCGTGCGCCCGCGGAGCCCCCGCGGAGCTGGCGGTCCCCGCTGTCCCCAAAGCCCGGGCGACGCTTCGGGGTGAATCCCGGTGTCCAGCAGCAATACCTGGAGCTGTTGGCTGGCTGCTGTGAGGTATTCCAGTGGCTGGGAGGTGGCGATGGGACCCTAAGGTGACCCCTTTCCCGGCTGGAGTCAAAGCACACCCAGACAGGGCAGTGGGACCGCACTGCACGAGTTCTGCACGTCCTCTCCAGCTTCAAGTAATGGATGAGCTCCCCCTCCACCCCCCCAGATCCCGTCTTTCCCAGGATCCCTGAAATTCCCTGGAGTGGCCTCAGCCACGCTTGCCCTCCTCCTGCCTGCCCAGTGCCGCTGGCTGTGGCACTTGGTGGGGCTTGAGGGCCACTGCTCGCCCCAGCCCCAGCCTGCAGATCTCCAGGAGCCGCCTGCTCCCAGTATCTCCTGCTCTCCAAACCCACTCCTAGGGCCCCTTAGACTTTGTCCCGTGAGGAACGTGGCTGCTGCAGACATGTTCTGCCCTAGAGCTGGGCAGAAAAGCCAAAATACTGGGGCTTTGCATTGAAGATGCTGCCAGGTCTCATCCCAAATTTTTCCTTGAGCCCTGGTGGATGTTGCTGCATCCAGGGCCAGGGGTGGTTGAAGTGCCCCTCACCAGAGGGGATCCCAGCTCCGAGGAAACCAGACCTGCTCCTGTTTCACAGTGTTGCATCCCAGTCCTGGGGCACCTTGGGGACATGCTGGGGCCAGAGCTATTCCAGTGAACCTCGGAGCTTGATCTCCAGAGGATGGCACATCCCTTGTCCAGTACCTAATTGGATTTCACTTCCATTTCCTGATATTCCTGCAGTTTTGGTGGCAGATTCTGTATCTTAGGGACTGCACTTGGTGGAGTTTTGAGGATTTGTGAGAGATGGGCAGCTGGTGCTTTTCCCCAGGGAGCTTGCCTTGCACCCGTCCTGTGTCAGAATCCCCCGTCCCTGGGGGTTGGGTCTCTTTCCATCCTTAGGGACAGGGCTGAGTGACTGCAGCTGTGGGCAAGTGTGTGCACTGTGGGGCAGCCCAGGATACCAGAACCGCCCCAGTTCTTGCTGGCGTGGGCAGGGCTGCCTGTGGTCTCACCCCACTATTGCTTCCCTCTCTCCACAGCCCAGCGCAGAAACTCGTCTTCAACAGGGTGAATGGCAAGAGGCCCCCGCTGCTGCTGCAGCAGATCTCAGCCCCTGAAGAATGTTACACCCTGGCCCACGAGGAGAACGTCCGCTTTGTCTATGAAGGTGAGGGCAGAGGTCCCTGGGGCAGTACCCAGGAGAGCTGGAGCAGATGGAGTCCCTTCCCAGTACCTGCATTGTGCTGGGGACATCCCTGGTGGAGTCTCCAGCCTGGGGACTTGCTCTCCTTGGCTCTGCTTCCTGCTCCTGTCTTGCAGCCCCTCACACTGGGTTCCCAAACCCAATGCTTGTTCCCCCTCCCCAGCCTGGCAGCAGGTAGAGCAGCAGCTGGACGGGAGCCGGAGCGGGGAGAGCGCCTGCGGCCCCGTGCAGTACGTGGAGAAAACCCCCGACCCCGGACTCAAAGGTGAATGGGCAGTGCTTGTGAGGCACTTTGGGGTGCATCAGGCTTGGGGTGCAGTTGTGGGATCAGCCTGCATCTGAACAGGGCTGTGGTGGAAGGAGGAGGAGGATTCCAGTGCTGGATGTGCCAGAGGGGCTGGTGGGATCTGTCCTGCTGGTGCTGAAGTCACTCTGGGGGTGCTGGGTGGAGACAGCCGGGCTCAGGCACTGTGGTGGGGATGTCCCACTGTGTCCCTTGGATGTTGCACTGTGTTGCTGACTCCTCTGGGATTCAGGCCTTCTCCTGCCACCAAAGGGTTCAGCATCGTGCTGCAGAGAAAGGAGCCGCTGCTCCTGGGGCCAGCAGGACCAGTTGGGCATGGAGACAAAGCTTGTCTGGTGGCACCTGGAGTCAGGACAGTGACAGCAGCCTGCTGAGAGCTCCCCAAGGAAGAGAATGTCCCTGTGAACCCAGTGTGGCCTTTTGTGGACATGGCACAGGGGTGGAGGAGACCTGGGGGTGTCATTAGAGTGGGAATGAGAAAGGTTCTTCCCCCAGAGGGTGCTGGGCACTGCCCAGGCTCCCCAGGGAATGGGCACAGCCCCGAGGCTGCCAGAGCTCCAGGAGTGTTTGGACAGCGCTGCCAGGGGTGCCCAGGGTGGGATTGTTGGGTGTCTGTGCAGGGCCAGAATGACCCCTGTGGATCCCTTCCAGCTCAGGATATTCTGTGATTCCAAGGTTATTTTTTCTGGGGTTTGGAAGGCAGCACCCAGAGCTCTGCTCCTGCTCCAGCTATTTCCCTCTCTCCCTCCTCTCTTTTCCAGACTTTGTTCCCATCGACCTGGAGGACTGGTGGGCACAGCAATTTCTGGCCAAAATCGAGAACTGCTCATAAAAGGGAAGAAAAGGTTGCGTTTGGTTTCTTTGGAAGAGAAACGAAGCTGCGAGCACCTGGTCACAGCCCAGACGCGGTGGCGTTTTTGAACCACGTTTTTAAAAGATGCCCGAAGTGGAGTGACCCAGCCCAGCGGGACCGGACCACAGCCATGCCCGGCCACGCGCCCTCCCTGTGCCCGGCAGAGGAGCAGCGTGCGGCCCCAGCCAGGATTCCTTAAGTGCCAGTTCTCGGACTGCTGCAGCTCCTGCAGCCTCCAGCTCCAGGGACACTGTGGTGCCACGCTGGGGACGGGGGAGAGCCTACCCCCCTGTAGCCATAGCCATGGGGAGGACAGCGGGGTGCTGTAGCAGGACCGCCAGACAATAAAGCGCTGAAACTGCCCGTGGAGATGCGCTTGGGGGATGGGGAAGAGGGGGAAGCAGGGGGTGCAGCATCCTGCCATGGAGAGGGGATGCTTCCAACTCACTCGTGGCTCACTGGGAACCTGGCTTCTGTGGAGTCAGGGTGTTGGAGCTCCTCTTCCTTGCAGTTGCGTTCTTGTCCCAGTGCTGCCTCATCTCCAGGGGTTGATGCTGTCTTAGGTGATGTTTGGGATTGAGAGGGGGAGGATATGGGGCATCTACAGGGGGCTCTAAGCACCCTGGCAGTGCTCCAGAGCTGGGCTGCAGCATATAGTGGGCAAATCTGCAGGAATGGGAGACCCAGGTCCAGCTGCCTGCTGCCGTGGAGGCCAAAAGGCATTTTGAGCTCCAGGTTCAACCATCTCCTGCTCACTTGTGGTTGTCTTGGGGAACTGAGAGAGGATAGTTGTGGCTGCCTGAGATAGAGAGGATGGGGACCCCAAAAGAACTCAGCTGCTGGGCTTTTGCAAGCCAGACCAAGCCTTTCCAGTTCTGGTTTTGTAGGACATCACTCTACCCCCACGCCCTTCTCCCCAAGCAGAGACCAGGAGGCCAGCACAGGCTGAATAGATTCTGATTCCAAAGGAGGCCAAGAAACACCCACTGGAAAAAAAAATCATCTTTATTATTCTTATGATGGGAATAACAACCACACTGCAGCCAGTGGGAGGAGAAGCTGCCCAGGAGCTGTGTTGCTTCTCCCACCTGGGAAGGCAGAGCAGTGCCAGCAGCAGCTGTGCCCCTGGCAGCACCTGCCCACGGAGCACTGCTGGTGCTGCTCCCAGCCCTGGGCTGGCATACCTGGCACTGTGGCTGTGACTGAAATCAGGAGCAGCACCATGCACAGCCCACAGTGCCTGCCTTGCTGACAGGCAGGGTCTTACAGCCCCCTGGGACAAGGAAATACTGCTTCCATAACATTTCCTTCATTTAGGCCAGGGTGGCCCTGGAGTGATGGAGGGCTGGGCCCAGGGCATGTCATCCTTGCCCTGGACTCTCCCACCAGCCCTGCCATGGCATCATGGGCAGTGTGGGGGTTACACAGTCCCCCCTGTCCTCACCCAGCTCCAAGCCTTGCCAAGGGCATCAGAGCCAGCAGGACATGGACTACTGCTGCTGTGCTCAGGGCACTGCCAGCCCGTGGCAATTTTGTATTTCGCTCCCTGAAACTTCCGCATTGCCACTGTTCCCCATCCCAGGCAAAGCCTGAGAGGCTCTACGACATCTTGCTTTACTTCCCTTTCCAGAAAACAGTTACTGGGAGTTTCAGCACTTCATCCACCCTCCCAGCAAAAAGCATCTCCCTTTCTTCTTCCCTCCCTGGGGAAGTCCCTGGTGCTGGAATTCCCCCCTGCATGGTGCCCTGGCAGTGGCTTGCTCTGCTGCCCACCAGGATGCTCCCAGGGTACAATCCCTCCCTGCCAGCAGCTCCAAAAGGCTCCAAGGTGTCTAGGGAGGCCATTCACCTGCTGGCTGCGGACTAATAAAAACACACATCTTTTAAGATCCAGGGAAATTCTTAGTAACATGATGCACCATTGTTCTGAACAACAACATTAGGCAAAGAGAAGAAATGGAACAGGAAAGAATGAGTCAGTCACAAGGAAAAAAATGAAAACCCAACCCAAAAATATAACCCAACCCCTGACAATGCAATCACTGGGAGGGAATCAGCCCACCTTGCCATAAATATTAATTAGTTATGTGCAATTGTGTGTAGTACTATAGTGCAAATAGCTCTGCATTGATCATGGGGCAGCACCCAAGGGACTGCCCCAGGTGACACAGGGACTAGTTAAGGACAGACAAGAATAAACACAGATTTCCAACAAACAAACAAAAAAACCCCAACCCAGCCACTGGCAAACTCCAAAAAGAAGTTGCCTCCTCCAACTGGGCCCAGGCAGGACTGGGCAATTGGGTGCCCAGCAGCGTCCTGGAGCCAGGCAGGGGCAGGGCAGGACAGGGCCTTTGCTCCCTGCCTGCTGCTGGCACAGCCTGGTGAGGGGCAGAGGGGATGGGGATGAGGAGGGGGTGCAGGACAGATATGGTCTGGATGGAGCTGTGTGGGGTGTAAGGGGTGAGCTCAGCAGGACGTGGGCACAGCGAGGGCATTGCTGGCTTCAAACTGGTCCCGTGGCAGCACTGCACAACGGGGCAGTGCTGCTGGCACAACAGCTGTATGGGCACTGAGGCCAGCAGCATCCCTGGGCACCCTGTGACACCTCACACCTGTCCTACAGAGCACAGCTAAGACCCTGCAGCACCTCTCACTCAAGGCAGCAGCGTCCCCAGGGACCTTGTGGCACCTCTCACCCGTCCCAGCAGCGTCTCTGGGCAGCCCTGGCTGCCTCCAGCCCTGGCTCCCTGCCGTGCCCATCACGTGCTGTTCCTGGGGCCAAGCTCCGGGCAGCGCTCCAGCACCACGTCCTACCTCTCACCCAGTGCCAGCTCCTGGCACCACACAGCTCCCCTTGCATGGCTGGGGCCAGTGCCACTTCCTCGGGCCAGGACTGGCAAGCAGGCAGGAGCAGAGAGTTTTCCCAAGCACTTAAAGGAGACAGAGCCTCCTTTTCCCATGTCCCACAGGTGCCAGGCAGGAGCTGAGCTGTCCCCCTGACTGGAAACAAAGGCAATCCCAGCACACCCTGCTGACCCCAGGGACGGTTTGGATCTGAGCTATGTGACAGCCTCTGGCTAAACCACGAGCAACCACCAAACAAAACATGGACATGCGGGTGAGGACCAGGGGGCAGCATCCCGCTGGGTGTGAGCGACGGGCAGGGAAGAGAGGAGCAGAGAGGATCTCGCTTCTCCTCTGCCAGCCCAAGTCCAACACCCCTCTCCACCCATCCAAGGCTCCTCCCAGGTTTTTGGGCGGATTATTTTTGCTGGATGGATGGATGAAGGCAGGAGAGTGGCAGTGTCACACACGCACACCCAGAGCCGGTGACAGCAGCAGGAGCACTGCCATTCTCTCACCCCTTCCCGGTGAAAAGTGTTACATTTATACAGTATTTAAGACACGCCGATATATAAATTACTGTCTCTATATATACTATGTATAGGCTGAGGGCCAGTCCGTGAGGAAGGGCACCTGGGGCTCATTTCCCTCTGTCCTCTGTGTAGTGCTGGAAGCGAGTGAAGCTCATGAAGACCTGCTCCAGAGAGATCTGGCTCACCGAGTAGTCTTCCAAGCGATACTTCTCTTTGGCTTTCTCCAGGGCCCCGAAGACCTGCAAGGGAGGGCAGGGACAGGAAGGCAGTGTGACTTGGTGTGGGGGGACTCCCAGGACCACAGGGGGAACCCCAGGCTGTGACAGGAACATCAGGTTATGATAGAAAGCCTCCAGGTTGTGGCAAGGAAAGCAGAGAAAGCTTTTCTCTCCAGGGAGACCCAGGAAAATGACACCTTCCCCAGCAGGAGAGTGGAGGGAAGCTAGAAGTATCTAATACCATTTAAAAATATATGGTGTGGATATGATAGCTTTACATGTTTATATATGATAAATGCATACATATATATATACACAAATACATACATACATACATACATATATACGTATATATGTATTTATATATATACATATAAATATCTGCCCAAGGTTTCTGCTAACACATTATCTATATAAAATGTTTGTATAATATAGAAATAATTACATAGGATACTATATACACTATACTATCTGTATCTAGCATACATATAATTTTTATATTGAGCTACATATATTTATAAACTCATTCTCAATAGTTTTTGTATACTCCTATACATAGCTTTTATATCATCTGTATCCTATGTATTCTCTCTATATATACTCTATAAACTATACTACATATTTGATATAAAGAGTATATAATCTGTATAGAGTATTATCATATACCCTATAGAGTATATACAATACATTATATACTGGATATACAATATACAGTATATTATATACACTACATACAGTGCATATAATATACAGATATATAAATATATATACTTAAATGCTGCATATGAAAACTATCTGTATACTCTGAACATCTCTGTATAGTATGCATGTATTTACATATAGTGTAGATATAGACAGTATACAGACAGAGAGATGTACTAGGTATACTCTACACGTGACTCTGTATACTGTATGCAGAAGGTTACATACTATATCTCTCCTCTAGGTTTTTCTCAGTGTCCCTGGGCTGGGACCTCTCAGGATCAGTGGCTGGGGAAAGCCACTGCCCACAGTCCTGCTGGGACCACACGGTGCCTACTTGGCACTATCTGAAGCCACTGCCAGGGAGTCCCTGGGCCAAGGGACAGGAGCAGAGAGGTGCCAGCATGGAGAAGCCGTGCCCATCCGTGTCACATTCCCACAGTGGAACACAGTATGGGGAGGATGCACCACCAAAAGCGAAGTATCAAGAGCAGGGGAAGAGGCAGGAGAAGGGCTCCCAGTGCCCCCTTACCTGTGCCCAGCTGAGGTTCTTGTTGGTCAAGTGGTAATGCACCATGCCCTGGTGCTCGTGCTTCAGGACACTGCCTGGGGAATGGAGCAGGAAGAGGCTGTGTTAGGGAATGTGCTGATGTTCACACCCAGCACCCTGCCCCTGCTCTGGGGGCAACTGCTCCAGCAGCTCACGGTACCTGGGAAAGTCTTCTCCACAAAGGCCTTGAAGGCCTGCAGCTCACCCTCCTCCTCACCCCGAGTTTTGGCCAGCAAGGTGTATCCACTACCAAACTTGCTTTTGAGGTGCTGGGGGCTGCCCAGGCACTTGAACTGCCCGTTCACCATGATGGCCAATCGTGTGCACAGCGCCTCGCACTCCTCCATGCTGCAGGAAGGAGAAGACTCATTCAGACAATCCCAGCATGGTTTGGGTTGGAAGGAACATTAAAGCTCATCTTGTTCTACCCCCTGCCATGGGCAGGGACACCTTCCAATAGAACTGCTCCAAGCCCAGTCCAGCATGCCCAGCTTCTCTGGGCATGTAAGCACCAGGACACAAGCAGAAGCTTCTGGGAAGTGGCTGGAGATAATTCCCTTTTCTCTGGACTCCTGGAGGCGGGAGATGTGGGTAAAGCCAGCCACTGGCTGCAGGCAGCGTATGCCCACCCACCAGGCCTGGAGGTGTGTCCCCATCCCTGGGATCCTGCCACTCTCCCTGATCTCTCATGCCAAACCCTGCCCAGCCAAGTGTCACCTGTGGGAGGTGAAGATGATGGATTTGCCACACTCCCGTGTCCGTGTCACTGCATCCCAGAGCAAGCGCCGGGCTACGGGGTCCATGCCAGTGGAGGGCTCATCCAGGAAGATCACAGGGGGGCCACCAATGAGGGCAATGCCAGCACTCAGCTTCCGCTTGTTCCCACCACTGCAGAGGAAACACACAACCATTAATACTTGAAATGATCTGCGAGATCATCAAGTCCATCCTTCAGCTGAAAAGCAAAGTGAGGAATGGGGACAGAGACCCTTTGGGGGTTGGTTTTTCCTTTCCTCTGTGCCTGTGGAATTTTTTCCCCACTGACATGCTAAGGAGCACTAATGGCTGCGTCCTTGAGACCTTGAAATGGGGGAGAGAGCCTCCCTCTTTTTTTGGAGTTTCTCTGGTGGGCAGGGGGAAGGGAGGGAACAACCTGAGATTAGAAACAGGTAAAGGAGGGTGGGAGGGAGTTGCTCATTCTTTCGCTTTTTGGCTTTTTGTCTTTGGAGGAGGAAGGTCTATGCTACAATCCCCACCATCCCACAGCTGGGAGCTGCCTCTTCTGTTGCTGGACCCAGCAGCCCTGCTTGGACATCCTCCTGCTGCAGCTCGCTGTTTTCTGAGCATCTCGCCTCTCCTCCATCTCTTCCCATCTGGGACACAGCCGCCATCACCCCCAGCACCCCTGCAGCTGTGGGCGATCATCACATCTGCCCCTGCCCACTAGGAACCTGCCAGCACTCACTGCTGTGACAGTGACTGCAGCACAGGGGAAAAGTGCCCACCACCAAATGAACTCTTACTAGGTTCCTGTTCTGTTTGCTGTTAATTCATAGCTGTTGTTGGTTTGTTTGCCTTGTTATATACAGTAATTTCACAATTATAAGCCGCACCTGATTATAAACTGCACATCCAGGTAGGCCACGGGATTTGTCCACATATAAGCCACACCTGAATATAAGCCGTACTTTTTTTTTTTTTAAAGCGAGGATCCATGTGCGACAAAGTAACGAGTTAGCAACAGAATCACTGCCAGCTGGGTTTGGTGTCAGGTGCTCAAGTTGCAAACAGTTTCCATAGACCAGCAAAGCCTTTAAGGGCAGCCCCAGGTGCCCTCCCCAGCCGGCTCTCACTTCCGGGTTGGCATTTCTCTGGGATTTGTCCATAGATAAGCTGCACCTGAATATAAGCCGCACTACTGGGGTAGGCTGGATTCTTCAATGAAAAAGGTGCGGCTTATAATCGTGAAATTACAGCATGTACTAGTAAAGAATTGTTATTCCTATTCCCACATCTTTGCCTGAGAGCCCCTTAATTTTCAAAACTGCACTAATTCAGAGGGAGGGATTTTACTTTCTCCATTTCAAGGGAAGGGCCTGCACACCTAGCACACCTGTCTTTTTTAAACCAGGACAGACCCACTGTGAGCAAAGGGAGCATCACACAGGAGGAGTGACAGCACTTTGTCCACACCTGTAGGTCCTGACGAGCTTGTCGGCGTGGGGCTCCAGGAGCAGCCCGCGCAGCATGTTCTCCACGCAGCTGCCAATGTAGCGCTCGGGGATGCCGCGCAGCCGCGCATACATGCTCAGCGTCTCGCGCCCTGTCATGTGCTCCAGGAGGGCATCGAACTGCGGGCAGTACCCGATCCGCTGCTGCACCTTGGGCCAACAGGAGACCACGGCAATCAGATCATGGGCACGTCTCTGAGCCCCCAAAGGCTTTGCTGCTCCTCTGGGAGGTTTTGCTCAGTGATGGGAACTGAGCCGCAGCTCTGAAACCATGGGCGGAACGAGAGGGAAATGCCCCCGGAGCAGCTGGGCTGACAGGGACGGACAGATGTGTCACTGGGCAGCAACTGGGTGGGCTCACAACTGCCAAGCTGGATCCTCATTGTGAGGGGCCATTTTGGGGTGCCTCTCAGGAAAGTGCTGCAGGACTGGCACCTCCCTCATGTCCTGGTCACTTCCAGGGACAAGAGCATGAGAGAAAGCAGTTTTAGGGAAGGAAGCAATTTGGGGCATGCTCTCAAGGAATGTTCTTCATGTCTGACCTTGTCTAGGATACCCACTCACTTAAGAGTTGGATTTGATGGTCCTTGTGGGTCCCACCTAAATCAGAATATTCTGTGAAATCTGGGATAGTGGTAGAGGAAGGACTAGACTGAAAGCTAACCCCTGGTCATCTCTTTCTCAAAGGGAGTGGGCAACTCCCAGCAAGGAGGCCCCTAGTAGAGATCTGGAAAGGTTTGATACACTCATTTTTGAGACCACTCTCCTATATTTTCCACATTTCCAACTATAGAGGTAAACCATTTGATGAAGGGCTTGCCACTCTCACCAAAGGTTTGGCCTCACATCTGCAATCCCAGGTGAAGGGGTGACTGCTTCCACATGGCCACATGATGGTCAGCTGAGCCAGCCAAGGACACAATGTCTCTTGCATATTGTCTCTGCCTCTGGAACTGCAACCATGTCCTCTCTGAGGCACCTGAGGTGGCTCAGCCCAGCCAAACACAGCCTGCAACACCACCCTTGCCCCCTTGGGTACCTTCTTGATGTTGGCTAGAATGCTGTGGCCATCCACAAAGGCGTCCCCTGATGTGATGCTCTCATCACCCGTCAGCATCTTGAAGGTGGTGGTTTTTCCTGCTCCATTGAAGCCAAGGAGACCAAAGCATTCCCCTTTGCTGACAGCCAAGGAGATCCTGTCTACTGCCAGCAGGGACTCCCGGCTGTCATAGACCTGGAGGAGACCCCACACGAGCCACGTGTCACTGCCCTTGGCACGGCAAGGCAGGCAGTGGCTTTGCCAGCCCAAGAGGACACAGCTCAGATGGCAGCAGGATGCTCAGGTCACCTCACCTTGGTGAGCTCCTTGATGACCAGAGGGCTGCTGAGAGATGACAGCAGTTCCGGTGGCGACTCCAAAACCTTCTTCCTCTCATCTGCAACATCCCTATCCTCCGGCAGCACTGACACCCTGTTCAGTAGGGCCACCTGAACACAGGGGGAAGACACACTCTGTGTCACCTGGCTGCTGGGGGATGAATGGGTTCCTGCACTGTCCCCAACCCTGGCAGGATCCATCCCTTCCATCAGCCACCTCTGGGGATGCCTCACTCCCTTTGTCTATGCGTACACTTAAGAGGATTGGCTCCTCCAGGCTCTGGGGATGCTCCCTGGGAAGATGATTTAGGTGATGAGGGCCTGTCTCCAGCTCACAGATACTCCTGGGCTGGGCTTGGAGGGCACAGCTCCCTCACACATGCTTCACTCACCCACTTTCGCCGCCTGCAGATGCCACAGACAAGCGTTCTCAGTCTCCAGAGAAGGTTTGTCTCAATGAGGAAGAGGAGGAAGAGGAAGGAGAAACCCTGGACAGCCAAGGAGGTCAGGTACCGTCCGATCCCAGGGGTCTCCCAGGAAAAGTAGTTCATCTGATAACTGATATCTGAGGAAAGATGAAACAAAATCAACTCCTGGATCAATCCCCACTTTGGGGAAGGGCTGATGAACTTCAGAGGAAGCTGTGAGCCCAAAGCTCTGCCAGGCTCATCTCCATCCCACACTGGCTACCTGCCCACAGCTCTTCCCAATGCTTCCCATGAGAGGATTTAGGCCTGAAGGGAATCTGGCAGAAGATGCCCAGTGGAGGCAGGCAGAGGACACCAAAATCTTGAGATTGGGATTTCTTTACTCGTCTGTGAAACTTCCCCTAGCCCACATTTTCCTCCAAATCATGAGTAAGGTGATTCAGTTATGGAACTTTTTCCTATGTATGTCCTAATTATGCTGTCAAGTTTTTGCTCTAAAATGGTACCTGCAGCTACTGCCCAGTTCTACCACCCAGCCCCTCCAGTGATGCTGTGGGGATTGGCCAGGTGAGAACACAGAGACTCACTGAAGGCCTTGCAGATGAAGATGGCTTCAACAGAGGACGTGCAGAACTGAATGAACTCATAGTTCTGGTAGAAGTCACTGATGCACTGGCCCAAGCAGTAATTGGGTAAGATGAGAAAAACTTTATCCAGGGTTTTGGAGAGGTCCATCAATCCCAGCTCTGAAAGAGAACAGGTGGACCAAGGGATTAGAGAGAGCTGATTTTGGAGAAAAAACCCTGATACTGCCAAGTTTTGAGGGAAACCAAACATATGTTGTCACTTTTAATGGGTGGGAATGGTTTTATGGCTACTGTGGGAACGGCTCTGGGGTGAGAGAGCCCCCTTGGGGGCTGGACCTTATTGGTGATGGCTGGGCAGGTACAGAGGGCAGTGACCCACCTGGGATGCTCATGATGGTGACAGCAAGGAAGGTGGCAGTGCCAGAGAGGATGTTGAAGATGGTGAGACGGGTGTAGGCTGTGGCTGCCACTGAGAAGAAGAAGCTGAGAAGGTACATGAGGGGAATGATGGCCCAGCCATAAAGGAGGAAGATCAGCATCACATCAACGAGGTGGCTGTCTTGGGTGAACGCTTGGACGTTGAAGGCTTGGAATATCACCTGGGGCACAGCAATGTGGGGAAAGGCTCATTTGGCTTGACCTCAGGCAAAGTCTCCTTGTCCCAGTGGCCCAGGGTAATATCAGCACTGCATTGACCCAGACAAGCCCTCATGGACCAGCAGCCCATGGCTGGCCCCAGGGGAGGCCCTTTCTGTAGACTGAGATACAGAGGGCAGATCTGGGGAATTCCTCTCCAAGATCCCATGGATTTTAATACTTTCTAGTCCCAACAGAGAAGTGTTCAGCTGCCAGAGGCAATTGCCCCAGCTGGTTGGCCGTGGTCCAGCTCCCAGCAGGACCAAGGGACAGCTTTCTTGCTGGTCCCCTCTACAGAGACAATGGCAGTGGCCTTGTCCCTCTCCCTGCACCCACACACATCCCAGAGGAGCAGCACCCAGCACTCCCACCAACAGGAGGGCATTGGGGTGCCAGGGATGACTCACCAACATCAGAGCACAAGGGATGAGGAAGTTGATGATGTCCCAGAGCAGGGCAGAAAGCCAGAAGTTGACCACGTAAACGCCACTGACGAACTGGACGTGCTTGGCCTTGATAGCGCGCTCGCTGACCAGCAGCAGCGCGAAGGTGCTGGCCAGTGAGGCCATCCCATACAGCAGGTTGATGGCAATGGCAAACCCAGTCTGGCCTCTGTGGGGACAGGGGGACACATTAGGGCAGGGACACCTCAGCAAACCAGTGCTGAGGCTACACAGGGACAGCACAGAATCACAGAATAGTCTCAGTTAGACAAGACCCATAGGGATCATCCAATCCAACCCCTGGCCCTGCACAGACACCCCAACAATCCCTGAGAGCATTGTCCAAATGCTCCTGGAGCTCTGGCAGCCTTGAGACGATCACCATTCCCTGAGGAGCCCCTGTTGAGTGCCCCACCACCCTCAGGGGGAAGAACCTTTTCTTGATTTCCAGCCTAACCCTCCCCAACACAGAAACCCTTCAGGTCCTGTCTCTGGTCACAGAAAGCAGAGATCAGCAGCTGCCCCTCTGCTGCTCCTCTTGAGGAAGCTGTGGCCAGCACACCCACACTGGACTTCTTGAAGAGCCTACACTCTGCCAACATGCTGAAGGAATATTCGAGGGAGACAGTCATCCCCCAGACACAGCCCACCCTGCACACGACAAAACTCCACCTTGCCTTGGTGAGGTCCCAGACATGGCCCCCATGGTTTAGGTGAGGTTCAGAGGCCCTGGGTGTGGTTTTGTGAAGAGCATGGCCATATGGCTTCCCCTACTATGAGCACCCAGGAAAAACTAACCCCAGCCAGTATCTCGAGGGGAATAGCCAACCTCTGATATGTGCATGGGGTGATGTGGCTGCCAGGCTCAGCTTTGCTCCCTGACCTCCTGAGTGCAATCACATCTACATTTGGGTACGAGAAGCTCCAGCCTAGCTTCTCCACTGACCTCAGTACAAGCAACCCAAGCAACCCAACCTGCACTTAGATACTGCATATGAAAACTATCTGTATACTATGAATTATCTGTATAGTATGTATGTATTTACCTAATGTACATATAGACAGTATACAGACATATAGATGTAGTAGGTATACTCTGTATACTGTATGCACAGGGTTACATACTGTATCTCTACTGTAGGTTTTTCTCAGTGTCCCAGGGCTGACAAAAACACCGTCCCAGTGTCCCAACCTGCACCCTGAGCCCTAGCAGGAAAGCGAGTCCCGTGCCACCATCACACGCACTCCATGAGCTGGTCCTTGGCTTTCTCGGTGATGTTGCGGGGCTGGGGGTAGTTGGTGACGGTGATGGAGGCGTTGGCACCTGCCAGCACCCTGAGGACGGCGTTGTCAGCCAGCATGAGGGCAGTGGCTGGGGAGTGGTAGGCCTGGTTGTTGAAGAGCGCCGTGACCAGTGTGTGGTTCCCCGTGCCCTCGAAGGAGGCCGCTGCAATGTAGTGCTCATTGAAGGCTCCTCCTTCCTCGGAAGCTCGGGAGATGAGGTACTCCTCCAGCCCACCTGCCAAACACCACTGCTGTTACGGGTGGGCTCCATCACACCAGAGCTAACTGAGGCCAACTGGAAAACACCCCAGGCAGATTCAGCCTTGGTGGCCCACCCTAGTCCTGATCACACAAACACAGATCCATAGATTCTATTGAGCTGGAAAGGACCCAGAAGGATCAGCGAGTCCAACTCCTGTCCCTGCACAGGATACCCCAACAATCCCACCCGGTGCCTGACAGCATTGTCCAAGGTTCCTTGAGCTGTCTGAGAATCGGGGCTGTGACCATCCCCTGGGGAGCCTGTTCCAAGGGTGATAAACATGGGCTTATGGAGAAGACAGCTCTGCTCAGGTGAGGAGAGCTCCTGCCAATGATGCAACACTCCCACCCAGGAAAGAAAAGCATCAGATATGCCACAGCTGGGACCTAAAGCACCCACACCAGTGCCCCCTGGCCACCCTGCTGAGCACCACCTGCTCTAGGAGTGCTCCCTGAGCCCTCACCCAGCACCTCCAGAGGTGACTGCTGCTGGGCATCCAGCAGCTCTGCGTACTGCTCCGCCAGCCTGTGCGGCAGCCCTGCCGTGCCCGACACCGAGAAAGGCACAGTGGTTTGGCCGTAGGGATCCAGCGTCAGCTGCAGCAGGGACGAGTCCCGTGGGCCCGGGAAGGTCTTGGCCACGATGAGGGCAAAGGCAGTGAAGATCAGAGGCACGAGGAACTGCGCCGCCACCATCTTCCAGTTGCGCCAGCTGTACATGGCCCGCTTCATGAACATGGCGTAGAACTGCTGGCAGCACAGGTAGAACTGCGAGGGGAGAGGCCAGCTCACGGTGAGCCCTGACAGCTGTGCACACACCACCCCATGAAGCTGATGTGGAAGATGACCCCAAACCACCCCCACCCTGTATGCACCTGCCAGCCCGCAGCAGAACCTGCTCTCCAGCTAAGCCTATAAAGGGATTAGCAGGGCAGCTGCCCAGCTCTAGCACATTCAATTTCACAGCTTCTGAACGATCACTTTGAGATCTCAGGTGGGAAAAGCAGCTCTAGCCATGACCTTTACCTCCCTCCACCTCCCAGCAGCTGAGGCTCCCAAACAGGATTACTGCAGGGTGGCTGTTGGCCAGAGCAACCAGGTGAGACACCTGCAAGCGCCCAGCCCAGCCCCTGCAAACACCTTCTCTGCTTTTCAAACCCAGCAACATCCTTCTCCCCCTCTGCCTTTGAGAGGGCCCTTGAGAAGACAAGCGATATTGATCACAGTTGCTGAGGCAGCGGGGCATGAAGGGCTGCCAGGGAACTGGAACTAGCCTAGCGAGGGATGGAAGATGGATTTTCTTATCTTCCCTCTGGAAAACCTTAATGACGGAACAAAGGCGGGTGGAAAACCAGATTAGATCACCTTGAAGAGCAACTCAGACCCCAAGCTTAACATGAGGATGGTAGAAGTGACCAACCCTAAATATCATTTGACCTAACCATGCAGAATCCAACTTGATCTTTCTATTTGATGTTCCAAACCACATACAACAAGAGCAACCATAGGGGAGGCTCCACCTGGTAACCCTACTTTCAAACACCCCCCCTTCACATGTCCCCTCCCTGTTCCTGCAGCGCTGACCCCAGTGTTGAGCTTGATGCTGGAGCAGTCCTCGGTGATGAGCGCCCCGCTGTCGTCCGTCATGTCCGTCATGCCACTCAGGCTGCTGGAGTCATCCATGGCCCAGTCATTGGAGCGTCTCTCGTGCTGGTACTGCAGAGCAGGCAGCTGGATGGCCTGGATATCCATGCTGGAGTCCACAAGCTTCCCAACCCTGTGTCAGGAGGGAAAGTGGGTGATGAAATAGAGATTCAGGCAGGATACAGCTGTTCTGAGCTGGAGAAACCAAAGCCAAGAGAGCAAAGCCAACAAGTGTCCCAGAGAGCTGTGCTGGACATCACCAAAGCACATGGACACTGGTTACCTGTCCACGTACCTGAGGAAAACCTCCTCCATGGTGGTGACTGAGGCACCATAGCTGGCAATGCCCAGCTCCTCCCGCCTCTGCTCCAGCTCTGTGAACAGGGCCTCAAACCTGAGCAGAGAAGGGACATGTCAGACACCCACATTCATGGGAGGGGGCGTTCAGGGGCAAAGATCCTCTGGGCATCAGTCCTGCAGCTGGCTGGAGTGCCAGCCGCCCTCAGCACTGCAGGAGGAATTGAATCCTATTTTCTATGACCAGCACTGCTGCAGGGAGCAGCTCCCCTTTCCAGCAAGCCTGTGCGACAATGCGAAGACAAGGGGATCCCCCCGTGGAGGGGCAGCAGAGGACAATGCCATTACCTGTGTGTGCTCTCCTTGGGCAGGATGAAGGACAGCTCTGCCCCAGCATTGCTCTCCATGGTGGCGTTGGGCACGTACTGGCAGATGAGGCGTGAGATCTCCCCCAGGTTGCAGTAGGGCTCCTTCACCATCACCATGTGATATCCTGCCCCTGGGAGGAGCCACCAGAGAAGGGAGAGGAGGGTCAATCCCAGCCCAGCCTGGCCTGGAGAGGGGGCTGGAACAGACCGGGATTCACAGGCACCACTTTGCATCAGACACAGACATGACACAAGAGCAAATGTGGGGATGGGCCTCAGGACAGGCCAAACAGCAGGATGGGGAGCAACAAGCCATCAGGCAAGGAGCAGCGGATTCCCTCCTTGCTCTCTGTTCCCCCTCCTGCTCCTCCCTTGCCACAAGAAGACATGGAGTACAGCCTACTGCTGCTCCCATACCGTATTTGCGCTTGAGGAAGAGTGAGGAACCGCAGCACTGCAGCTCGCCCTTGGCCATGATGGCTATGCGGTCCCCCAGCAGGTCTGCCTCATCCATGAAGTGAGTGGTCAGCAGGATGGTTCTGTTGCTCCTCTGCTGCTGCAGGAGATCCCAAGTGGCTCTGCGAGAGGCTGGGTCCATCCCCGATGTCGGCTCATCCAGCATCACCACCTGCACAGAGGAGATGGGTGCAGGTCAGAAGGAGCTGGGAGAGGCCCAGCAGCACAGGAGGGGACAGCCTCAGGGCCCAGGAGGAGCCTTGGCCTCACAGCAATGATCTTGGGGAGCAGCTACCAGACAGCAGAGCCTCAGGGTGTGGTCCTCACAGTCGGGTGCTTCTGCCCGCTCTCGGCTGTCCCTGCTTCTCCCACTGGCTCACCACAGATGAGGAACAGCCTCAGAGCCACCCCAAGGACCCAGTGCGAGGTTAGCCCACCAAAGCCACCTGCCTTGGAGTCCCCGATGAGGGCGATGCCGATGGACAGCTTGCGCTTCATGCCCCCGGACAGAGCCTTGGTCAGGGAGTGGCGCTTGTCCTCCAGGCCGAGGATCCGCAGGATGTGATTGATCTCCTCAGGACACTTGGAGGGTGGGTATCCCTTCAGCTGCCAGACAGAGGAAGCGAGGGATGAGCTCACCTGCAGAGCTGCCAAACCCCACCACACTCCTTCCTCCCCACACAGACAGGAAAGTGGGGAAGCAGAGATGGACTCCTGCCCACCCCTGCAGGAGCTGGCAGGGGTAGTTCCATGGAATTGTGCTGTCTGAGACCCTCCACTCCTCCACCAGCCTGCAGATGAGGTGGGAACACGATGCAAGGATTGTTCTGCTTATCATGGAATCACAGAATGGTTTGGGATGGAAGGGTCCTGTAAGATCATCTAGGCCAACAGCCCTGCCATGGGCAGGGACACCTTCCACTGTCCCAGGCTGCTCCAAGCCCAAGCCCTGTCCAACCTGGCCTTGGACACATCTAGTGGCAACCACAGCTTCTCTGGGCAACCTGTGCCAGGGTCTCACCACCCTCAGAGGGAACAATTTCTTGTGTATATCCCATTCAACCCTGCCTTCTGGCAGTGGGAAGCCACTGTCATGGCATTCCAGGCACTTGTCCAAAACCCCTCTCCTGGAACCCCTTCAAGAGACCTCAAGGTCACCCTGCAGCTTCTCTTCTCCAGGTGAGCACTCCCAGCTCTCCCAGCCTGGCTCCAGAGCAGAGGTGTTCCATCTTTTGATCATGTGTGGACCCACCTGATAGTTCTCACCACACTTCCTCACATCTAGGAGGTGGCACCTCCAGGTGCCTCCCCCAGGGCTGCCCCCCTGCTCAATGCCAGGCTCACCCCTGCATAGAAGTGGAGGTGCTCTTCCACGGTCATGTTGTCGAAGAGGACGTCGTGCTGGGGACACAGCCCCAGGCTGCGGCGGATCAGGACCATGTCCTGCGAGATCTCGTAGCCGTTGATGTAGGCCTGCCCGCCCGTCGGGGAGTGCAGACCTGTGGGGAGCAGCACAGCAGCTCAGGGTGACCCCAGTGGCAGATGTGGAGGGTCCTGGTGAGCATCCCCCCCACCGCCAGCTTTCTGTCAAAAAACAGAGCTAGTCTGTCTCATGCTCAGGCTGGGGTACAACAGCTTCCTCCTGCCCGCAGGATGGGCTGCAGGACACCCACAGGTGGGAACTGTGCCTGCCAGTGCAGAAAGGAGAGGAACAGGCAGATAAAACATGGTTCTGAGCTGTGCAGAGGGCCAGGGCTGAGCTCGCAGGAAGGTCCCATGAGCTCCTTGAGTTGCCAGAAGCTGCTCAGAGAAATAGAGAACAGAAAAGGACCATCAAAGGTGTCCATCGTGCCAAAATAGGTATCCTGGATCCCCACCTCAAGAATGACAAACACCAGTTCTACCTTATCTGCTTTATCATGAGAAAGCCTACAGCAGGTCCAGTCTCTTCTCATGGCTCTCCAGCACAAAACCTGGCTATCATTTCACCCACTGGTTGATCCCACCCCTGGCCAATAGCTCAGCAAACTGAAGGTGCTCCAAGGAAGATCAAAAACTCCTCCCTGCCCTCAGAGACAGGCTCTGGCTCTCCTTTGATTGTGAAGCCACCAGTTCCCACAGGAGGATGCTCCTACCTGTGAGCATGGACAGAGTGGTGGTCTTCCCAGCACCGTTGTGTCCCAACAGGACGGTGATCTGCCCTTCATACATGTTCACTGTCAGGTCCTTCACTGCCTCCTTCGTCTTGTTTCCCACTTTGAAAACCTGTGGAGATCGTGTCCATGAGCTGGTGCTGCACTTCAGGCAAGTGTCTCAGCTCCACCCAGCAGGCAAAGCCCAGCATGCTCATGGGGTATTAGCAGTAGACAACAGGTCTAATTCAGGTTAAATTCAGATGTCAACAAGTTAAATACAGATGTCACTGCATCTCTGAGTACCCAGCACTTCATCCCACCACAAAATGCAGCCAGCTCTGGGGAAGAGCCATACCCAGCCCTAGGGCAGCACAAGGATACAGAAGCTGCCTGCAGGCAACAGATTTTACAAAACCAACATTATGGTGTGTTTGTGCCCTGCTGGGCAGTCAGTACCTTGGATAGGTGCTTTATTTTGATGCCTGACACGAGGTCAGCTGGTTCCTCCTCAATGTACTGACTCTTCAGGGCTTTCTCAGGGTCCTCCTCTTCCTCCTTCTCTTTCCCCACAACAGTCCTGGGCCTCCCGCACCAGTATGAGGGCTGACAGAGGAAGGGAGAGACAGAAATCAGGCACAGGCAGAGCCCATCTCTTCTTCTCTTGGCCACTCTCCTCCTCCCAACAGACACCTCCCAGGATCTCCCAGACTGCTCTCCTTGGCCTGGGAATTACCAACTAGATGATGGAACATCTCCTCCTGCCCTCCTGCCTTCCTCCATCTCTCCCTTACAGAAGGACTGCCTGTGGTTAAACAGAATCTTTTCCCCATCTTCATCTCCATGGAAAAAATTCCACTGAGAAGTAAAATCACCCAGGCAGAATCATCCTGCCTAGGAGAATCCCCCTCAAAAACCCCTGAGAAACATTAAATACAGCTTGGGGTCCAGCTGCTGCAGCTACAGGCCCTTTTTTTTGACCTGGCTCTCTAAGAGTTTGGGACCTTAAATCCCAGCGGGAATAACAATTCAGGTTAGCTTTTGTCAATGCCTGCATCTCTGTTTCCCTGGTCTGACTGCGAGAAGGAGTGAGATGCTGGAGCGAAACCACTCTGAGATGAGGACTTTGGAAGGGAGAAGGAAAAACCTCTCTATCAAATAACAAAGGATCCATCTCCAGCATCCAAATAGAACATATCCTCTCTGCAGCCATGGAGCCGCAGTGCCCACTGCAGCTGCAGCTGCTGAGGGTGACGCCAAGTGTTTGGCTTGGCAGAGCAAGGGCGGCTCAGTTGATGGAGTGACAGTTGTCACCCACCCCTGGCATGTGGCGGCTGGCAGTGGGACACAGGTCACCCATGCATGGCAGTGCTCAGGGGTGTCAAATAGCTGGATCTGGTTGCTCCCACCTGGGGTTTCTCTCCAATGCCTTTGAAAGGCCCTGGAGATATTTAAGAACACTCTGCATGCCAGGAAGCGCTGGGAGAGAGGTTTAAAGCCATGATGACCTTCATGCACAGTAACAATCTACACCTGCATCAGCCTTTAGTAAGGACAAGCTGCAGACCCCGTGGCTTTGAGACCAGATGGTGCCACCCTTGCCCATCAGACTGGCCTGCTGCACGGCACAGAAGTGGTGACTGTTCCAAGTGACCCCCTCAAGCCCAGGGGAGGGGTGTAAGCAGTGCTCACCGTGAGGAAGAAGTACCAGGGCTGTGGCACACCGTACTCCCCGGGGAACACAGCCTCCACGTACCAGGCCACCACCCCATAGAGCACCGAGTCCAGGAGCAGCATCCCCAGCACCTGGGCTAAGGTGAAGTTGTCATCCACGCTGATGGGCTTCATGAGGTCCCTCCACTGGATGCCAGTCCCTGCAAGGCACACGGGACACTGCTACCTCTGCATCCCCTGGAGAAACATCTTCTCCACTGCTCACTACTCTGTAACCAGGAGCACCTGCACAGCTCTATGATCCTCTGCAGATGGAGGGAAAGGAGGCACTGACACCTTGAGGCTCCCCACCCCTTCCATGCCATTCTCTGCCACTGCCTGGAAAGAAAAGATCTCTTCTCCAGCATCACCCCTCCATCACTACAGCCACTGAACTACTGCCACACTTAGTAAATGCATGGCTCTGCTGGAACCAACAGCAGGCTCTTTAAAATAAAAGAAATTAAAGATATCTATTGTGAAGGAGGAAATGCAATGGTTCCATCCATTAGAACAGCATTTCTTTGGTAATTAAAGTGAGGATGGCATTTTGCACAGCCTAGGGGCACAGGCACAAATTTGGACAGCCCTGGTATGGGAGCAATTTGCTCTACTAAGAAGGAAAGTGCTTCTGCTCCCCAATGCCTTTCCACCATGCCAGTCCCACCCCACAAAATCAGGCTGCAGGAAGGGGATGCTTCTCTCCCCAGGAACAGAGGGCCCTGCTCACCTTTCCCTTCAAACATGCCGATGAGCTGTGCCCCCATGGCCATGGCCACGTTGGAGATGAGGCAGGATGCCAGCTTCTGGCTGTGGGACATGAGGTCGTAGCGGGGCGAGATGAAGAAGTAGGGGATGTAGGAGAAGAAGTAAAGGAAGCCACCAGCAGCAGCTGCGACGTTTGCTGCCAGCACAGGGAAAAGTGGGAGGGAAAAGGTCAGGATGATGGTACCCAGCACTTCTCACCAGCTTCCCATCCAGGGACATTCCAAATTTGTGCATAAAACATGGCTATGTGGGGGCAGGACAAGGCCATGCCCACATCCCACAGCCAGGCAGGAGCTTGACCCTGACCCCAACCCCATGGTGGGCAGCTGCAGAAGCACCCTGCCCATCCCAGAGCAGAGTCTGGGGCCAAGCCAGGCAGATGAGGCTCTAAGACAGGAGCTAGTCATAGTACCAGGGAATGGTCTGGGTTGGCAGGGACATTAAAGATCACCTTGTCCCACCTCCTGCCATGGGCAGGGACACCTTCCACTGTCCCAGGCTGCTCCAAAGCCCATCCAGCCTGGTCTTGAACACTTCTAGGGATGAGGCAGCTACAGCTTCTCTGGGCACCCTGTGCCAGGGCCTCCCCATCCTCATAGGGAACAATTCCTTCCCAATATCCCATCCATCCCTGCCCTCTGCCAGTGGGAAGCCATTCCCTGTGTCCTGTCCCTCCATCCCTTGTCCCCAGTCCCTCTCCAGCTCTCCTGGAGCCCCTTTAGGCCCTGGAAGGGGCCCTGAGGTGTCCCTGGAGCCTTCTCTTCTCCAGGTGAGCATCCCCAGCTCTCCCAGCCTGGCTGCAGAGCTGAGGGGCTCCAGCCCTTAGACCTGCTCTGGCTTGGGAAGCAAAGTACCCACACCCCTTTCCACACACTGTGTGGATAATGCAGCTAAAAATGCGAAGAAATGCCCCCTCCACAAGTTGAAGTGCCAGTAACAAAAGGAAGCAGTGCGGGAGGACTCACCTCGTGAGAAGAAAGTGCTCACCATGAAGTTGAAGGAGATGGAGGAGGTGGAGAAGATGGCAAGGAAGGTGAACACGAGGGTGGGGTCACTGTTGGTGAGCACTGCTCCCTGTTCGCTCACCTGCCAAGAAAACCTCGTGAAGCCCAGAGCTGCTGGAGCCAGCCATGGCTTTAGCAGCACAGACTTGATGTTCTCCAAGTGTTGGAGACAAACTGAGATGGTTGAGAACACCCAGAACACTCCCAAACCACTCCAGAGGGAGGAAATACAGATTGCCCTTGTGTGATGTAGGGTCTAAGAGGCAGGGGACATGCTGGCCAGTACCCAGACAGTCCCCTCCTGCTTCCCCTGGTGTGGGAATGGAGAGCTCCAAGCCCCCAGAGGCTGTGGGAGCAGAGAAGACCTGCTCTGCATGCAGTGTCCCTGGGGCTCCAATCCCCATCTCTCTCTGGGGGGAGTCACCCCTGCCATGAATGCAACTGTGGGGCAGCACTGCCCATCTCAGTCCAGGAAATCCAAACTCTAGGCTTTGGAGGAGCCCTGGGACACCAGGACAGTCCCATGGCAGAGTGGCCCTGTCATGCCTGTGCCTTGCCAGCACAGAGCTTGTGCCCTCGGGAAAGACGCTCACCTTGACACAGAAGAGCACAGTGACGAAGAACACGGACACCAGGAGGAAGAGGAAGAACATGAGGAACCAGGCACTCCAGTGCAACCAGTTGCTGAGGCCCATCATGTGCATGTATTCCTGTGAGAGGTTACGGTGTCACCCAGGGCTTCACCCACACTCCCCAGCCACAGCTGGGGCAAGGTGGAGGTGGCTTTGCCCGGTGGCACAAGCAAAGAGGTGACAGCCCCAGGTACCACCAGAGCAGTCCTGCACAGCCACCAGCACGGCACAGCATCCCCTCCACACCCCCAAACAAGAGCTGCCACCACTGCAGGAGTCCCCAGAGAGCTGAGCTGAGCCCAAACCCAGAGCAGGTGCCAGTGGTGCGACTGGGGCCACCCAGCACAGGGCAGAATGCACAGCGCCTGGGGGAAGCCAAGCCCTGCTGCTGCAACCACGTGGCTGAGCTCCAGCCGCCCCCACACCACACACACAACGGGTCTCTACATGCAAAAGGCAAAAATCTTCCTTCCAACAGGCTGAACTCTTGAATCCATGAACTCTGGAACCCACACATGATGACCTCTCTCCCAGCTCAGGAGAAACACCATCCCTGTGCTCCAGCACCCCAGGCTGCAGAGCAAGTAGAGCCCAGCTTCCTCATGGCAGCAGGATTAGCAACATTCTTCTCTAGGGCTCGCTAATCTGCTGCCATCCCCACCTCCTGCTCACTGGCTCTACACCCAGCAGAGATTTTGTTCCTAATCTAAAGTAATCATCCATTGGGAAAGCTGCAAAGGGAGGGGAGCACATCCCAGACTCACCTTCAGCTTCTTCTCCTTCTCGTGGACGACGGCGCGGACAATGTTGAGCGAGGTGTAGGTGAAGCTGAGCATGAGCAGCAGCGGCAGCTGGTTCTGGATGGCCAGGAGGAAGAGGTCGTTGACGTAGGCAGGGAAGGGGAAGCGCTGCACCACCACGGTGATGTTGTCCAGCAGGCTGGCAGAGCTGCCACGGGCATGGTACTGCATGATGGCCCTGTCCACGGCGTGCTGCACCGCCAGGAATCCCTCCCGGAGATAACCTGCCCAGCAAGAACCACACAGAGATGGGTCTGGAGGGACACACAGCCTTTGTGGGAAGGATTGCATGGGAAGAGGAGCAGGGACCAACACTGGAGTGCAGAGGAAAAGCAAGATAAGCGTTACTGTGACACAGGGGACTGGAGGAGGACTGATACCACACCACATTCACAGGATCGCTGGTTTGGGTTGGAAGGGACATTAAATCTTATCTTGTTCTACATCCTGCTATGAGCCTCCCACTAGACCGAACCAGTATCTCTAAAAAACATCATTTAAAAGGAGCTGTCAGGAAAACTCTGTTCATGGTCACTGTCCTGCAGCACTGCTGTGACTTTGAAATGGGGAGATTCTCTGTCACTATCGACCACCACAAGTCACTGGGCTTGTGTTCCACCACTTTTTCTTTGTAAACCAAAAGAATAAACGACATTACACAGGTTGCAGTGAAAAAAAAGTATATCCTGAGACTCACACATGTGGCTTAAATTTCTGTGCACCAGAAAACACTGAAAATATTTTAATACCCCAAGAGCATTTCCCAAGAGGGAAGGGACTCACAAAGATCATGAGTCCAACTGCTGGCCCTGCACAGACATCCCAACAATCCCACCCTGTGTGTCCCCAGGAGCACTGCCCAAAGGCTCCTGGAGCTTGGGTGGCCTCAGGGCTGTGCCCACTCCCTGGGGAGCCTGGGCAGTGCCCAGCACCCCCTGGGGAAAGAGCCTTTTCCTAATATCCAATCTAAACCTCTCTTGACACAGCTTTAGATAACAAAATAAACTTAAAATAGTTTCTTTTTAAGTGGAATTGCTGCCAAGTGTTAACTGAACAGGAACTTAAATCCTCTTACAAAACCCCAAATGAACATTTTGAAAGTCAGTCGGCTAAAATGACCCACAGAGAGAGAAGATAAAAGTGGAATTATGAGATTGGGAATTTTGTTTGATATTAACTCATGTACTGAGCAAACACTCTGGGGCTCTGCTTTATTTACACACTGTGAGCAAAACCCGTTTGCCCACTTCCTCGCCCTCACTCTCCCTGAACACTGCAATCAAATACAGAGGGAAAAATCCCACTGGGGGAAATATTCCCTTTGCCACCAAGAGAAGCTCCCAAAAATCCAGTCCTAAGCCAGCACCAGCACCAACAAAGCTCCTGCCAACTCCTGCTCTGCCAGTGGTTTGGCTGCCCTTAAACACCTCAAACCACAGAACTGCTCAATTTACTTTTCAAGTACTTAAGCAGTACAATAAACATTGGGTACTTTGGATCATGAAATAAAATTTCCATTAAAAATCGAAATGGGAAAAAAATTAAATTCTAAAATGATTCATGTACATTAAAATTTATTCTTAGCCAGCCCTGCTCAGCAGAGGTGCCCAGAGGCCAAGCAGTGCCCATGAAATCACAGGATAAAATAAAGGATAGCTGTAATGAATACAACAAAATTCTAAATATAGTCCAACTATATCTAAGTAATAAATAGTAATTCAACAAAGCAAAGACATGTTAGTTAATATATAAATAAATATTAAGAAGCTGGAAGTTAATAATTGTTTTATATTCAAATGTTAATTTTAAAATGTGTCATTTGATGAATTGGGTATATATGCATAAAATGGAATATAAACATCTGTATAAACACACAGCCATTTAACTATTTCTGTATTCATAAAGATTTATGAATTTAAAATTTTTAATATATATAAATATTTAATCAGTTGCTTGTATTTATATAAAATAAATACATGCTTTATAAAAGCTGCTCCTGAGAGTGACAGAAAGCAATGGAAGGAAAAAACCTCAGGCCTTCAGTGGGTTTTGGAGGCACCTCCACTTCCAGAGGAGGCTGTTCAACGAGACAGCTCAAAAAACCCCACTGACACACGGGTGGGCTGTGGGTTACCCTGAACAAACGTGAACATGAACAAATATTTAAAATAGGAACAAATATTTAATTGTTTGCCTTAAACGGATCTAAATTTAATGCTGATACAAATATAAATCACTACTTCATTGTAATGAACTGAATTTAATAATTTCTTTCAAATGAACCTGTTTCTTTAAGAGCTCGGAGCCTGCCAGGTGCTGCAGAAAGGTGATGTGGGCATCCTCGGGGTGCTCACCTGGCGTGCCCCCATCAGCAAACTTGGCCTCGCGGGGCCCGGGCAGCTGGAAGAGCGGGAACAGGTAACTGGTGTGCCAGTCGCGGTCCAGGTTGGGGTTGAGCCCCGTCTGCTCGCTGCGCGGGGCGTTCCTCGGGCTGTACTTGAAGCGCAGCTCATACTCCACCTGCAAGGAGCACGCCGCGGGTCGGGGGTGGGTGGGACAGATGGCAGGGTGACACCGGGGTGATACCTGGGTGACACCTGGGTGGGGATGTGTGACCACCTTCCCTCGCTCACCTGGAGGGGCAGCGGGGCCGAGCTGTGCGGGAAGCGGTGCCGGAACACGACGGCAGCCAGCACGCTGCCTGAGCGGTTGTCCAGCCTGACGTACTCTTCAAAGTCCCGCTCCGAGGGGAAGCCCTGGGCTGTGGAGTGAGGGGAAACAGGGAATACAATGCACATTTCCTTGGTGCTCAGCCATCATCAGGAGCACGGCTGGGTCCAGGACAGCAGGGATGTGCCGTGCCTGCTGTCAGACATGGGGGAATTACACAGGACACTGCTGCTATGCCAAGCATGCAGACATTTTTCCTCCTTGAGAGCAGGAGTCAGCTTTCCCACAGAAAATCCCAACAGTTTGGAACACTAAGTGCTAAAACTTTCTGTGCCAAAAGATTTCCAAAAATACTCTTTCACAAGGAAGTGCTGCCACCTTCTTTAACTGTTTGTGATATTCCTCTGGATGGAAACGGCAATGAGACCAACAAGGCAACCTAAAATCTTGTCATTTTAGTGGGGGGAAAAAAAAAAATCAAACCATAGCCTTGAAGTTCAGAAAAAAATGATGTTCTGGGAGTATGAGGATTTAGAATCAGTCACAATGGTCTGGGCTGGAAGGCACATGAAAAACCATCCACTGTGGAGGACACCTTCCACTGGACCAGGCTGCCCAGAGCAGAGATTCACACCAATTTCTGAGGTGGAAGGGGCAGCCCCAGTCCTGCTCACCTCTGATGTTGATGGGCAGAGCTCTCTCCACTGCCTCGGCGATGCTCTGGACCGCGCTGCTGTTGGAGGGCACGTAGGCCAGCTCCCAGGGGTTGCTGGCATGCTGGGAGGAGAAGAAGCTGGGCAGGTCATGCACGGACTCCGAGGGGTAGAGGGTGGCATTGGGGTGGCTGACAGAGTGCACGCGGTGCCGCAGCGCGATCAGGATGGCAGCGAAGAGCAGCGGCAGGCACACCTCGATCACCGTCACCAGGATCTGCCGCTTCTGTGGGCCAGGGGAAAAGAGGAGAGACACAAATACGGGGGCAAGGATATAAAATATATTATGTATCTATATATACACAGACATCTAGATATCTACCATAGGTATGTGTCCATGCACAGATACACTCTCTCTCTCTCAAGAGATAAAAAAGAAGATGCAAACACAGAAGGTAGAGGAGCACACAGTCATGAGGTTGAGGGCATGAGAACACCAAGGAGCAACAGCATTCTTGCATTCCACAAGGTTTATCAACTTGTTTTTTTCCAGAGGCTGGGAATGACACTGTGCTTGTTCCCACATCCTTCAGGACTCTCCAGCCAGAGTCCCCTACCCTAAGCACTGCTCCAGCTCAAACCAGCCTGCTTCAGAGCCTTCCTCACCACACTGCTGGGTAGAATGACCTAGGCTGGTTCTTTGCTCCTTTCCTGCGCCCCGGGGCTCTGCCATGCACAGCAACACTGCTGGAACCAGCACAACTTTTCCTGCTGGAGCTGAGTTGCTCCAGGCAGCTGGACATGGATCTGCATCCCAGGCTAGAGCCCAAGAGAGCCTCTGGCTACAGGACAGCTACAGCACGGTGAGCACACCCATGGGCATAGCCAAGCCACTGCTGCACTACACATAGGGGCTCGTTTTTTTTTTCAAACTGAGGTTCTAGCAACTGGAGAATGAACTCAAGCCCTGCACTTGGGAGCTTCATGCATCAATTCTCCCAGGGCTACCTCTCCTGCACAACCCCCCCTAGCTAGTAACATCCCCCACCAACACATGTTCATTAGCATCTCAGACTGGTGTCCCAGGGGAACTGTGGTCATCTGAGCAACTGGGTCTAGTGGGAATTGTCCTTGCCCAAGCCAGGGCAGTGGGATGGATGGTCCCTTCCAGTCCAAACCATTCTGGGATTCTGTGATTTCCTCCTGCAAACAGAGCTGCCTTCATCCCAGGCCAGGCTCAAAAGCAACACAGCAAACTCAGCCTCAGCAGTGAAAGCTCAGAGATGTCCCTGAGCACAGAGGTTCACAGCTGCTCACTTGGAGCACGTGCCTGGAGCAGCAGCAGCATTAACCTTTTCTGAGGCCTCTGGCTAATTTGAGCTTCAAAAGACTTGGGGATTTTCCACCCTCCCCTATGCCAGGCTGGAAAGAAGAGCATCAAGAGCTTTAGTTTCACAACTTTGCTGTCTCAGCAACTGGATTTTATCCAGCAGCTGTGGGCAGGCTCAGGTGGGCAGAGTCTCCAATGGGACAGGTAGGGAGCCCTGAGCACAGCCTGGACATCCTGGGATGGGAGGCAGCCCTGCAGGAGCCAGGGTGAATGGCATCTTGGACAGTTTGTCAGGAGATGTTACAGGGACTACCATTACCCTGGCTCTCAGCACCCACTACCAAAGCCCAAAGCACCTCTTGCGGCTTCCCCTGGGAGGAACAGTCTGCTCCAGCCACATCCAGCCCTGGCAGCATAGGCAGGAGGCAGCAGCTTCAGGCAGGCAGGGAAAAAGGAGCTTTCCCAAAGCCACGCTCATAAAAGCGAACACTTAGATGTGTGATGGGTTTATAATGCACCTCTGGCAGCCCAGCTGCCTCCCACTGATTTACTATCCTACTGAACCTCTTCCTACCTCCTGGGCTACCTCCACAACAGCTCTCTGCCTCCCTGAACTTGCAGGCTCGTACACACGCACCAGCCCTGCGGCAGAAGCCATTCAAGCGCTGTATTCCAGAGGTGACAGGGACACTCATCCATAATCCCCACCTCCTCCTGGCCGGAGCAGCTCTGCCGAGCCACGTGTGCCAGCACCCATCCTCACAGCAGGGTGGGGTCACCTGGGAGCTCCACGTCTTTATCAGGAACAGGACTTTTAGCTGTATCCTAGCACAGTACACCTGAGTCAGCTTGTGGCCTTGGGAAACAAGCTGAGATGGGTCCCCACCCTGGAGCACTTCAGAAAACCATGCTTTTCCCCTGCAGAGGGGATTGGGGACGCTCCTGGCTGCAAATCAGCAAATCAGCCCTGCTTCCAGTCCCTTTCATTCCCTCCAAGCCCTGCTCTCTGTTCTGTGCCTGCCGGAACTTCCTTCTTCCTTTGGTTTATTTTTAAAGCAACACTGTGCTGAACTGCACACAGGTAACTGAAAGCATAAAGCGAGGCTGCAGCCACCCCTGCTCCCTCCTCATCCCTTGCATTCTTCCAGGGCTGGCTTCAGGTCCCAGCAGAACCACAGCACCTGCCCAGGAACACCTGCACACTGCTAAAGTGCTGCAGCCGCAGCCAGCACCAGCCAGGACCTGCTGGCCCTGAGGTCCCCAGATCCCTCAGCACCATCCAGCTGCAATGGTGGGAGGTGGGCTGGTAGCAGGTGCCAGTGGTTTAGTATTTTTAAGACTAAAAAGTCTAAAAGCTGCTCCTGAGAGTGGTAAAAAGCAATGGACAAAACATATCTGCAGGGCCCCAGTGGGTTTTGGAGGCACTGGCAGTCCCAGGGGAGGCTGTTCAATGAGCCAGCTCAAAAACCCCACTGTCACACGGGTGGGGTGTGGGTTACCCTGTCCCAGAACGGGAGCTGAGCTCATTGCCACAGGGAAGGCAGGGGACGCCAGGGACAAGAAAAGTGAGTACACAGCACAGCCCATAAGGTCACACAGCCCAGCACAAAAGACACCACGTGCACAAATAAGCCAGTTTTCCTCTGAGAGATGCCCTGTGTCCAGGGGGGAGGTTTCCTGGTGGAGCCAGAGGCTGGGAAGGCTCTGATGTATCCCCATTCAGCGGTGTGAGAAGCAGCCCCCCAGGTGCAGTGCCAGCCTACCTGCAGGATGTAGTTCTTCCAGAGCAGCAGCCTAAACTGCCTGAGCACAACCATCCTCCCATCAGAAGGGGACCAGTGCCAGCACCACTGCTCTGCAGGACCCTGGAGGAGAGGAGAGAGCTGTGAGTGCCAGGTGCTGGTGGAGCTGAGCAGCAGGAGGGCAGCATCCCACACCCCATCCAGCCCAGGACACCTGTCTGCTTCCAGCCTGGTGCCACAGCAGCCGGCTTGGCCCCAAACAGGGCAAAATAACCTTTATGTTCCCTCTCCTAAGAGTAAGAGCCCCTGTTTTCTGGCATGGCTGTTCCCAGAGATGGAAGCTGCTGTTTCAATACCTAACCTGGGTCCTTCCCAGCAGCTTTCCTTGAACTGCAGGAGCATACAGTTACAGAACCACAAACACCACCCCCAGGAAGGCTGTCAAAGCCCTGGCAGCCCATTATTTTGGGATGGGTGGAGATTCCAACTTGTGCCTCCATCTCCTGCTGTGTGAAGGGTTGGCTCTGCAACACTGCCGGTGCTTTCCCAGCAGAAACTCTGCTCAGAGAGGCGAGGATGAGGAAAGGGCAGGGAGGCACAAGGGAAGGTCAGTGCTTGAGGACGATCCCCCGCCACCTCCTCCCCCTCTTGGGAAGCATCCGCCACCCCTTCAAGTTGTTTGCGTCTCCATTTGCAGTGACATTTCCTGACAGAGCAGTGCTGTCCCACTGGCTGGGACTTTGGGCTTGCAGAGCGGCATGGAGGAGGAAGGGGCAGCCCTGGCACGAGCAGAGCCTCCTGCCCCAGCCTCTGAGCAGCCCCCAGCTAGCAGTGCCAGCCTCTGAGCACGGCAAATCCCAGCAGGATCACAGTGGGCAGCTGCCAGGGCCAGCTCCAGCCGGTGCTCGAAAGCTGGGACACGGATGGGCACATAACCCACGAGCAATGCCCAGGCAGATGCTGCACACAGTTCTCCAGCCCTGGCTGGGATGGTATCAGCTCCTCGGATGCAGCTGGCACCTCAGCACGGGTTTCAGGGTGCCACAATAAGAGGAGGTTGCTGGCCCACTCACCTGGTGAGGCTGCTGACCTTGGCTCCTGGGCTGGTGCTGCTGAACACACACAGCGAGCACAGCTCCAGTGGCAACAGAGCTGCAGCAGGAGCAACCTGAGACTCACACAGGGTTGCAGGCACAGCAACAACACCCATCTGCCTCAGCTGCTCTCTGCCACCAGCTCCTTGAGCTCTCCAGGAGACTTCTCCAGCCTTGGCACACAACTTCCAGCCCCAATCCTAAACCCTGGAGCCTTCTCCTGGCTTTGCAAGCACCTTCCCAGCCCCAATGCTAAACCCAGATGTGTTCTCAGAGCACAAAAAAAAACCATCTCTTTGTCACTCCACGCACAGAAGACAGATTTCCACAACAGCAGGGACATCTGTGTTCAAAGACCTTTCTCCGGGCAGGAAAAAGCAGAAGAGATCTTACGCTTCAGCCCCAAAAAGTCCATCAGAACCCCCACCCAGAGCAAGCAGGAAAGGAACAGCAATGGCGACTTGGCAAAGGCACCTTCAAGCCTCACAAAGTGCCACATCTCCAGCTGACCTCTGGCCCACATGTGGCCAAGCAGAACGGTCCATGCTGTGCCACAGGATCCCTTAGCAGGTCCCCCAGGCCCACATACACATCCCACACAGCAACACCTGAAATAAGCCCTCAAATAAGCTCCCCTCCATCCCCAAGCAGAAACCTTTGCCATGCATCCCCTTGAAGGAATCAAGAGCAACCAAGGGAATCAAAGTCGTGGCTCACTCTAAAGAGGACAAATGCTGCAGGTCAGGCAGGAGCAGGCTGCTGCCCTCGCAGACATCCCAAATCCTGCTTGCCCTGCAGCACCCTCAAACTCAAGCTGCCCCCCCCGACTCTTACGGTTGCTGCTGGGAAAATGTCAAGCAGCTCTTGGGTAACACAAACACTATGCAAAGACTGAAAACTCCAGTATTGCCAATAAATACTTTCCAAGTTTTTAAGTGTTCCAAGAAAACTAGTTCTGGACCTTTTGTTTTCTGGAGGATGAGAGGAGGAAGAAACTAAGTTACAAAAGTTCTTACTGGATTTGAGAGCAAAAATGGTTTTCCAGGCTCTATCCAAAACATGATTTTTTTTTTCTTCCAACCCAAAAGAGAAAACCTGTTTTGGGAGGTGCTGCCTGGATCAGCCCAAAGATGTCCATGACCAGAGGCAGCTCAGGCAGGGCCCAGGGTCCATGTCTGGGCCATCTTCAGCAGAAAGGGAGGGCTGAGTGCCACAGGTTGATGACAATCTTGGAGGCACCAAGGTGCTTCACAGGAAGACATGGGCAGCACATTGGGTTGTCCAGGCTGGAGATGCTCCTGCCTGACCTCAAGCACTACAAGATAAGACCGAATTTCCCACCAAGAGGCAGGGTGAAATATCTGGGAGAAGAGAGATGTGAGCACCACCAGCTTCTGGGAGAACAACCCAGTTCCCCTCCCTGCTCTCTGCATCTGACCACAGCAGGAGGAAGGGTCTCCTGAACACAGGAGTGTGGACACACCCTGGCCATCCCCAGGGAGGTCAGTGAGGAAGGAGACACTTCTGCCTGCCCACAGCCTGCATGGGTGGATATGAGACTGGTCCTCACCAGCGCCTGCCACAGTACCGAGCTGTGCTGAATAACCTGGTAGCACCAGCTGCCAGCCTGGACCAGAGCTGTTCTGGTGGATTTAGATGAGGACAGGCTGAGGATTGGCAGGGATCAAAGCCACAGCATCCCATCTCCTGACCCACTTCCACACTGCCTCGTCACCGGGAGGTGGCTGTGCCCGGCCACCACCTCAGCAGAAAGGGTCGAGCAAAGGCCACATGCTCCCGGGAGCTGGCAGTTATTTTAGAGCACACACCACATTTCTGCTCTTCTGATGTCCCGTTCCCATAGAAACCAGCCCTGGAAATGGCAGACGTTGCCTTTTTAAATATAAACCCGGCATTTCTTCCTGCTGGTTGAGAGACACTGTGTCACCCCTACAAGATGTGCCTGCACCTCCACAGCCATGCTGATGAGCACGTGGTGCCAGAGTGGTGGCATCACACACCTGGTGAGGGCTGTCAGTCCCTGGGTACTTTCCATACTGTCACTGGAGCAGGAAATTCCTCTGCTACGCACAGTGTCTGTGTTGGAAACTAAGCAGCCACAGCAGGGCAAGGACTTTTTATGGCCACTGTTTTCAGGAAGAGCAAGTGATTTCCGAGGCAGGTGTGTCCAGCAAGTCCCAAAGACTCTGCAAAGAGCTACCAGTGCCAGCAGCCATCAGAGCAGCCATGAGTGTTCAGTGACACACAGCTCTCACTGCTGGGGTGTTTAATCTTCTCTGTTCACAGAGATCTGGGAGTCACAACACAGCCAGACCATAAAAACCTCACCTTAGTTGTGCAAACAGTAACAAAACTTTCCGTAAGGCTGTAAGGCTGGTGGGGTGACGGGTGCTGCAGGGACCTCGCAGCCCTCTACAAACCCAACATCCACTGCCCGACAGATGTGTGAGTCTAGGTTTGACCCAGACAGGAACTTCAGGCCTTGAAATAAAGAAGAAAGCTGAGGCTGGATCCTGTTTGCAGAAAGAGGGGCCGGCTTGTGCACAGCTGCTGCGCTGCAGTGGGAGGGGGTCAGTGGGCACAGGGAGCAGGTTGGTTTCCATGGTTGTGTCTGTAACTGCCTTTGTGCTGGGGCAGCTGCAGGAGAGTGGGGACAAAGCTGCTGCAAGAGCTGGTCAACCCCTTTGCCTTAAAAACAACACCACTTGCTTGCCCAGTGAGTTTGCAGCTGCCCATAAAACAACAAACTCTGCAAACTCACTGGCCTCATGGATTTAAGCAAGAACAAGGTCTGGAGCCCAACACACAGGTTCCTCATGGACCCTTGTACAGCCCCGCTCCTGCCCGGCAGTTGCTCAGTGGCTGGGCAGGACAGGCCACCCGGGCAGCTGTGAGCAGAGGACAGGGAGATCCCCTCTGCTTCTACTTGGTTTTGAACACTTCAGGGATGGAGACTCCACCACTGCCCTGGGAAGTCTGTTCCAGTATCTGACCACCCTTTCCATGAAGAACTTTTTCCAATATACAACATAAACCTGACCTGGCACAACCTGAAGCTGTTTTCTCTTGTTCCATCACTTGTTCCCATGGAGCAGAGTCCAACCCCTACCTGGCTGCACCCTCCTGTCAGGGAGTTGTGGACTGAGAAGGTCCCTCTTGAGCTTCTTTTTCTCCGGTCTGAGCCCCCCCAGCTCCTCCTCATTGGACTTGTGCTCCAGACCCTTTCCCAGCTCCGTTCCCTTTCCTGGACACGCTCCAGCCCATCAAGGTCTGTCTTGGCATAAGAGACTTTCTCATACCGAGCCAGGGCCCCGGGGCGCAGAGGGGCCAGCAGATGCCCCCTGGGTCCCCGCAGCCCCGTGTCTGTTCCCGGCAGGGAGGGATGTCCCCAGGTCCCCCGGGATGCTGGCGGGTCCCAGCGCGGCCGAGCATCCCCGGCGGATGCCGCGCGGCGCCGCCTCCATCCCGCGCCTCCATCCGCTGCAGGGGGACGCGACCCGCGCAGGAGCCACGGCCGGCATCGAACCCGAGCCGCGCCGGGGCGCGGAGGCGGCAGCGGGAGGAGCCGGCCAAGGGCCCCGGCGCTGCCGCAGCTCCGGGCGGGGCCGCTCCGCCGACCGGCCGAGAGGCCGAGGCCCCGCGCATCGCCCGCCCCGCCCGACCCCCATTCCTCCTGCCATCACCCCCCGGTGCTCATCACCCCCCAGCGCCCATCACCCTCCGTGCCGGTGCCGTTCCAGCTCCCATCGCCCCCCCGTTCACTCACCGGGCCGGGCGGCTCCGGCTCCGGCTCCGGCTCCGGCTCCGGCTGCGGCTCCGTCCCGCCCCGCCCGCGCCCGCCGCGGGAGCGCGGCACCGCGCACGCGCACGGAGGGGGCGGGACCTGAGAGGCTGAGAAAATGTGTCTGTGTGTATAGATAGATAGATACACACACACACACGCGTGTCCGTGTGAACATGTGTGTGCCCATGTATGTATACACACGTGTGTGCTGCTGTGTGCGTTCATATAGTAACCTGTGTGTTACTGTGACCCTCTCCGTGAGGTTTTTGTGTGTGTACACGTGCCTCTGGGTGTGAATTCTCAGTGTGTGCACACCCCGCCCAGGCATTGCATGCACTGGTGTGTGTGCGCACAGGGGATTGTGCACCTGTGTGTGTCCCAGGCATTGTTCCAGGTGTGTGTGTGTGTGTGTGTGTGTGTACCCATGCCGCTGTGTGAGAGCACAGCTGGGCGGTGCGCAGCTGTGTGCGCACGCACTGGACATGGCATGAGTGCCAGGTGTGCGACACGCACATTCACGCGTGCCCACCTGGACATCCGTGCGGGTGTGTAGGGCTCGGTGTGTGCGGGGGGCCGCGCGTGTCCGTGACAGGAGCTCCACGCACGGTGGGAGCGGTTCCTGGTGCCGGGTCGGTGCTGCCGTATCCGTCTGTCCATCCACCCCGCTCCCGAACAGCAGCACTCCACACCGGGCCCTGCCCTGCTGCCCTGCTTTTTGGAAGCAGGTGCCAGCTCCCCGTGCGTGGGAATGTGGCACTCCCGGGCCACTCCAGGGGTCAGGTGGAATGTTCCAGGTAAGGATGAAAGTGCCGGCGGTGGAGTGGGGTGGAAGTTGCTGCTGGTGTCTGCCCGCCCTGCCCGCTGCCTGCCAAGCTGGCAGGAGAAGGTGCTGCTGGTGCTGAGAATACTAAAGAGGGGAAAGTTTGCACAGTGTGGGGAGAAGGAGGAGGAAGAGAAGGGTGGGGAAAGGCGACTGCAACAGGGACAAGGGCAGTCATAGCTACTGAACAAGGGACATGGGGTACCCCCTGGGCAGCTGTCTGGTGCTGTGAGTGCTGGGGGGGATTTGGGATGTCCCAGTGAACCCAGCCTGCCCCAGACCATGACAGGCAGGAAGCAGGACAGCCCCCAGCCACTGTCTTTTTCCACATGATAAAGAGAAGGCATTCAGGCATCAGGCTGCTGAGAAAAGTGTGGAGTCCCTGGAAGCGTTCAGAAATCATGCAGATACAGCACCTGGGGACATGTTTTAGTGGTGGCCTTGGCAATGCTGGAGGAACAGCTGCACTTGATCTTGGGGAACTTTTTCAACCTAAATGATTCTATAGTTCTATGATTCTATAGCTTTTTGGGTGTCCATGTAGCTGAATGCCACAGTGATGACTTTGAGTACGACTGCTTTGGAAATTGTGTTTCCTCTCTGATCTTGGGGATTTGTAGCCACTTGCTGGACCCTGGCTGGCCCTGGGAGAAGAGGAAATGAGAACCAGGGCAAGGGTGAAGGTGTCTGGGTATGGGAGCAGGAATCAGCAGCACTGGTGTAACAGAGAGTGGCACTCATGACTACACTGCTGGGACCCCTGAACTGGGAGACCCCACTCTCCACCTTGGTGCCTTTGGTCCTGGCAGTGGCCAAAGCTAAATTTGAAGCCAAAATTACCTGGAGCAAGTCACAGCTGTGGGTCTGGCATCAGATGGGGTGCTTGCAAATGAAGTTCTGACTGTCTGGCTTGTGCCCAGACCCCATCTCCCACTGGGCTGCACTGGGAGACACCTGGAGCCAGTGCCCATCTTGAGAGCTGCAGCTGGGAGCCCTGTTTGTGCCCTCCCCCACCTGGCTCCACAGACACCAGAGGAACTGAAGCTGTCTTCCATGGGTGACTGAGCAGCCACCAGACCACAGCAAAGCTTCCCTGCTCACACTCATGTCCTTAGCAGCATGCAGCAAAGCTCATTACAATACTCAGAGGCAGAAGGAGCTGCCTGCCTCAGAGCTGTCCCTCACAAAGGCACACAAGTGTTTCGAGACGTGGATGATGCCGGTTGGCCAGGCATGGGGATGGCACGTGCCTTCCCTCCAAGCACGGCCTGGCTGAGGGCTTGTCCACTCCCTGTTTGCCTTCCTCCATCATGTGTCACCCTTCTGCATGGCATGCTGCTGTGGCCACCTTGGGAATGGTGTGGTCTTGCCCAGCATCTGCATCATCACAGAGCCCCTGGCCCTGTCTCAAGGGATGCCAGGAGCCAGCTGAGTACTCACAGGTAACTGTGGGGCTGAGGAGGATCTGGGACAGTCACTGCCTGCGGTGACATGCTGGAGCCTCACGCCAGCCCAGGCTGAGCTACCTGTCCACACCCCTGCTCAAGCCTGGGTTTGATCCTCCCCAATTACAGCTGCCTCAGTTTTCCCCGTGACCTTCCCTGTTGCCTCACACAGTGCCTTTCTGTGCCTGCCTTTGAAGGAAGCTGAGCCATTAGATCAAAACAAAAATCTTGCCAAGGAAAGTATTTACAGGCTCCTCATGGTGCCTAGAACACAAGACAGGAGATGTTGCAATGAGGTGCAGTGGCATTGCAGTGACTCAGCTCACACCCAAGGCTGGGCGTGTGCAGAAGACTCAGCACGAACATGGGAGAAACCCAGAAAAAGGCAGGATCAGGCAGTGAGGAATTGAACAGTATGGATCAGGCAGAGAGGAGGCAGCAGGGACAGCAGGGATTATGCAGTGGGGATGCACTTGTTTGGGGGATGTCCCTCTCTGACCTCTCACATCAGCCCCTGGAAGGAAGAACCAGCCCCTGTGCAAAACTTGTCAGCTCTACTCCTGCTGCCTGCTGCTAGCATCTGCATCCCTGAGATCATGGCTGAAGCTGTTCTCCACCACCTTTTCTTCTTGGCTGCTGTCACCCCCCTTCCCACGGGGTTATTGCCAAAGGGCAGCCACAGGGGCCATCCTGTCAGCGGTGGGGACATCCATCCTGCTGCCTCAGATCATCTGGGTTCAGATGATCAGCCCTGCTCACCCATACATGGTTTCAGGGTTGAGCCTGTGTTAAAGGTGCTGGCTGGCTCACGAAACCATCTTATCTCTGTCCATCAAGGACCTTCCCTTCCCCAATTAAAATGCAGGACAGGTTGGCAGGGGCACTGGGGGGAGAGGGGAGTGTGTCAGTGAGTCCCTAGGGCAGCCATGCCAGCACAGGGTGCTCTGGCCCCTCATCTCTCAGCCAGTCGCCAAATGCAGACATTGGGAAGAGGAACTTGTTAAGTAATTTCTCCTTTACTTCCTCTGCTCTCCCCATGACCCTGCCACCCTGGGCAGTATCCAGGCAAGAATTTTGGCTGGGATTCACTACTGCTGTCCTTGTGTGACCACATCTGCATTGCTCCCTCCATCCCAGCCTCCTGCGAGGGAAGAAGGAGCCTGAGCAGGGCATACACCCCATGATGTCCAGCAGCACTTTCCTCCAGAGGAGCTGGTGGCTCAAAGACATGCAGCAAGGACTTCCCTGGACACATCCTGGGAGCTATGGTGCAGGGACAGACACACCAACTTCTGTTGAGAGCATTTTCCATCTTGTCCTCATTTCTTCCCATCCTTAACTTTGCTGCAGTGCTGCATGATGCAGCTTTAGGACTGGCATTTTCTACCCTGGAGAGCCATTGCCCAGGAGTAAAATGCCAGGATGGTGTTTCTGGCTAAAGTGGGTGAGTGGATCCAACACCTTCTCTTGCTCCTCCCAGACTTGCTAAGGACCAGATCTCTTGGGCTTCTTTTCCCTAGGGTGGATTCCCTATTCGCTTTCACCCCCAGGCATGCCAGCCTGCAGCCCCCAGTCGTGGCTGCCAGGTTGGAGTCTCCTGGTGTCACTTTGCCCTTTAAGTGCTGAGAAGATGTGCAGTGAAACAGACTCCCCTTGGAGTGCTCAGGCACAGGAAAATCTCCATGGGCTGGGAAGGATGACACGGGAGGAAGCTTTCAGAACATCTGTTGCTCTTCCCAATCCCTGTTGTCCTCAAATGTGATCTCCCTGGCAGTGTTCTGCAGGGAGCTGGCACAGTCTCTGCCCACACCAGCCTCTAGCAAAGTGTCCCCAGTGTGTCCCTGCTCTGCCCCTGTGTCCCTGCTAGGGGTTACAGATCTCCAGGCCCTTGACAGATGCTGGTGCACCACCAGCATGGAGGCGATACGGCTGGGAATTTCAGCTACCATTGCTCCTCTGTGTCTGGGTGAGCCTCTCACTCTGGTGGGACCTGGGGAGGCAGCATGGGCTGGGACACATGGGCAGCTCTGCCTGCAGTGCCCAAAGGCAGCCTAGTTGTCCCTTCAGCCCAGAGAGGCAGCTGGTGTCCCCAGGGCCACTCCCCAAGGGTGTGCCAACAGCCAAGACCTCTTAAAGTTGCTGGATTGGACCTGGCAATTTGGAGCTGAAAGGGTTCCAAGGCCTCTGGAAGCGTTGAGAAGGGTTCTTCTCAAGAGGCATCGCTTCAGGATCCAAGAGGTGTGTAAATGAAAAGAAACAGCCTCATTTCATTAAGAGGTTGAAGAACTGGCAGCTTTGGGCATTCTGTCAAGCTCAAAGATCTCTGCTAGCACCTGAATCCGATAAGTCACGTGTTTGGGCTGCTGGCATTGTGCTGGGAAGCTGGGGTGAGATAAGGGAGACATAACTGAACTGGCACCAAGGAAACTCCTGCAGCGGGGAGACAGGGATCTTTCTGTTGCCACCCCAGCTGTCTGCACTATCCCAGAGGGCACAGCAGCACAGACTTGGACTTGGACTCGGTGATCCTTGTGGGTCCTTTCCAGCTCCAGGACATCCTGTAACTCTGTCAGACCATCCTCAACACACAAAGGCCACAGCAAGACGGGTCTTCTCCTAAAAATCTATACTTCTTCCTCTTCCAAGAGCAAGGGAGAGTTAAAAATTCACCTAACCCACTGCTTTAGAGGAAGCTGGAACAGGGAAGGCAGTACTGCAGGTTGCTCCAGAGGCTCTCCAGGAGCCACAGCCCTCTGCAGCCCAAAATCCAGCCTGGTTTTCAATGCCCGAGATAGGAAAGAGGGAGAAAATTCCTGCTAAGACCAGGCAAAAGGTGCAATGCTGCAGACACAATCCCCTGTGGAGTGACTGCAGGCACCCACATTGCCCTGCTGATGCAAATTACCAGTTATGAAATGGAGAAATTTGTTAATTATTTCCCTTTTCATCTATTTATTATGGGTTTCTTTTTCATTGCTAATTACTACTTTCAATACAGCACTAAGTAGGATGGAGGTTTCTCCTCTCTGATGATGGCTTGGTGGCTCTTGAAATAAATCTTAAAGAATTGTGTTTTCTCACTATTTTCTGTCTGCCTTTCCCTATCACTGTGTTTTCACAGTTTTTCTTGTATTTATGGGGTCTGACTTTTTAAAGCACCCTGTATTCCTGTTTACTGCATAGATCCTTCTCTCCCCGGATTAAATGCAATCAGGTTGTGATCCCTGTTCCCTAGGCAACCACCAACAAAATTATAGAGCTATGATCAAGAATTAACAGCTTAAGTAAGTTAAAAAAAATTAAAATGGTAATTGCAAGACTGAACCAAGATATTCCCAGCTGAGCCACTGGTCACTGTGGAAGGCTTTGGGACTAAGACCTTGATTCAGGAATTAGGGAAAACAAAATACTACCCACCAGCCTGTTGAGGTAAATTCAAACAAACCTCATAAAGGGCTGCTTCTTTTCTGTCAAAATTCTGAGGAGATGCTTTGGTTAACAAAGAAATTGAGGCTGTACCTGTATGGGATGTGAGAAGAACTGAAACTAAAGTGGTTGTGCGGGGGGCTGGCAGTGTAGGTGAAGCAATTCAATGTTCTGCTGCTGACTGCAGTGCCTGGGGAAACAACAGAGTGATTGTGGAGTGCAGCGTCCTGATGGCCATGGTGGGCAGGAATGGAAGAATCCCTCCAGCCTGCCCTGTTGCTCCTGACAGTGTCCAGGTGCTTCCAAAAAATCCCAGCAATAGGCAGCAGAAACCAATTCAAACATGCCAAGCTTCCCAGAGTCATTTGGCAGAGTTCTGACTTTGCTGGGATTTCTTGTGTACTTAGTGAATGCTAGGAACATTTGGAGCGCATTTGGAGAAGGGGTGACCAGCCTGTGTCAGGATGAGGTCTGTGCAGGACACCTTCTCTGGAGATGCTCCTTCCAAGAGCTGCAGTGTCACAGTGTGCTCAGTCCATACCCCAGGTGTTATTTCATGCTGCCTTCCACCACTGCTCCACCTTCCACCAGTGGCACACAGAGCTCGCTCCCGCTTCACACTAAGCTTTGCTGGGAGCAGCTGCTCTGCTCAGCTCTTCATGCAATGAGCAGTGGCCTTCCAGATCTGCTTTGCTGCTTTGTGCCCAATGGCTGGTGTTCCATGGCTCACCGGGATGGACTTTGAAAAACATCTTTATGTGGGATGTTCTGTGGGACAAGAGCCAGGTCCCTCTGCCCCACCTCGCCTGCCTCTGGTACCGCTTGCTGTGGGGCCTCAGGAGCCAGGCATCTTCCCCAAGCAAGCCCTGGCCTCAGCCCACCCGATGGGAAAGGTCTACATCCTCATACATCTCCTTTTCGGAAATGGTGCCTGCTTGAGGTGCAGAATGTACACAGGGGATGGGATTCACAGGTGAATACGCTGAACACACAGCCCTGTGCCACACATTAACTCCTGCACTCATTAATCTGTGAGCGCCTGTTCCGCTGTCCCAGGGTCCTTTCTGAGCCGTTTTCTGATGTCTTTTATGAAAGAATGTGGAAGCAATCGGCCCCAGCAGGCAGCGCTGGGACCACAGCCCGAGGGGATGCCGAGGTTCCGCCGGCCCCTGACGCTCCACGGCAGCTCCGCGGCGCCGCCAGGCCGGGGCGCGGCGCATGCGCGGTGGCGGCGGGCCCGGCCGGGGCGCCGGGGCCATGTCGGGCCGCAGGGTGCGCGGGCGGCGCGGGACGGGTGCAGGCTCAGGGACACAGACCCCGGAGCGGCTGCGGGCAGAGGTGTCCGACGGCTCCCCAAGGTGCTGGGGGCGGCGGGAGCGGAGCGGTGGAAGCGAGGCGGGGGACGGGCTCTGACTCTGTCCGTGTCCCGCAGGCGCTACCGGTTCTGCCCGCAGTGCGGGCTTGCCGTGGAGCCCGAGTTCCGCTTCTGCCCGGCCTGCGGCGGGAGGCTGCCCGCGCCGCCCGAGGAGCACCCCGAGCCCGCAGCGCCGGCACCGAGCGCGTCGCCGGTCTCCAGCCCATCGCCGGTCCCCAGCCCCGTCGCCGCCCCCTCCGCGCGGGCGGCCGTGGCCCGGCTGGGACCCCGCTCGCCCCGCAAGTCCCGGCCCAGCCTGGCCGCGCCGCTGCCGGCGGACACGGTGCTGACGGACCAGGGAGGGCGGCGCTGGAGGCTGCTGCGGCTGCTGGATCACGGCGGCTGCGGGCTGCTGTACGAAGGTACAGCGGGGCCTAGGGCGGGCCGAGGGTGGCCGGGGGGCGAGGGGCGGGGTTCCCCGCCTCTGGGTTCGGCGACGGCCGGAAAACCCCGGAGCTCGCGAAGCGCGTGTCAGTGCCGTGTCCGCCGGGCTGCCAGTGACCCGCAGGCTTGCAGGATCTGTCATTCATACGATATTCTGTGGAAGGGATCCACAAGTACCCTGGGGTCCAGCCCCCGGCCCTGCACAGACACCCCAACAATCCCAGCCTGTGCAACCCCGGCAGCACTGCCAGGAGCTCTGGCAGCCTCGGGGCTGTGCCCATTCCCTGGGGAGCCTGGGCAGTGCCCAGCACCCTCTGGGGGAAGAACCTTTAACTGAGATCCAGCTGTCACGGTCCGCACAACCTGAGCGGGGGTCGTGATGGTTCGTTTGACCACAGGGTGCAGAAGACAACAGCAAGAGACTAAGGTTTTGTTCAGCAACAAGCAGCAAAGCAGTTTATTGAGGACTAACTCAGTTTTGGGGTAGTGGTAAGAGGGAGAGAGAGATAAAGGTAACGAAGCAGAGAGAAGGAGAGAGAGAGACAGAGAGATAGCTACCAACAGACGAGACATCATCCTCGGATCATCTGTCGATGTCTTCCATCCATTGGAGAGAAAGAAGTCTCAAAAGTCACCTTAAAAGTAATCATTTTTTATAGTCCCTTTGCAAGGCGAGTGGCCGCTGGCCAAAAGGTGGGGAGATTTATGGACTATTGTGTTCATGAGCCCGTGGCTTCAAGAATCAGGTGCAGCACAGAACACTACAACCAGCACTCTACCGGAGAGCAGTGTACCATGGAGGTAGTGATGGCAGGCACAGCACAGTCCCTTGGCACGCATCCACCTTAGCCAGGCCAGCAACTCCTTTCCACAGTGAGAGGTGGGGTCTCAAGGGTCTCAGAGCCTCTGATGATGATTGCGAGGCAGTTCAGGCAATCTTCAGACTGACTCTTACACCAACCTAAACCTACCCTGACACAGCTCCAGCCGTTCCTCACCCGTTCCTCACTGGGCATCTGCCTTCTGCCACTCTGCCACCAGCATAGTATCAAGCTGAGGCCAGGATGCTCTGTTATTATGAAATGCTCTTTGTTGAGGCCACACTTCTTCTTTCTGTTCTTTTAGAAAGAATTTGCTGGCACTGTGCAGGAGTTCCTGTAAGTGGTGTCAATACCCACTAAAAGTCAATTCTCAGCCTGTTTTGGGGCCAAAGAAAGCAACTACACCACATAGGCTGCTTCTCACCATTAAGTGCTGATCTTTCCAGTCTAGTTGTAAACATCCAAAGGGGAGTTTTTGATCTTCTCTTTTGTTCATTTGGAAACTGTCCAGGAGGAATCTTCTCCGTTAGCAGGTTTTGCCTAATATTTGGCTTTGCTTTCTTCTTCATTATTCAAGCTGTTGCCTAACAAAATCTAAACATCCATCTATGTTTTTAAAAAAATATGATAAAAAGGAAAATCAGTATTGGAGGGTGCTTTTATAGAAATAGGTTTTAGGTGATGGGCAGCAGGTAACCTGTGGATAGCACCTGATCTAAGAGCAAGAGAAAAGGAACTGCTTTGAGGCCAAGTCATAGGTGCAAATCCTTCTGGAGAAGAGAAGCCACACACGACTCTAGCATCCATACAGAGCAGCTGGACTTGGCATCCCTTCCAGACTTGTCAAACCATGGAGTGAGCTGGAGGGAGTGCTCAGCAAATGAATTTGGGCATGCCTTTGAGATTCTACTAATGATCTGTTCTTTACATACCCCTCAAAGCCCCCCCATACTGTAGCCATGCCCAGATGCTTCTGTGACTTAAGCAGAACTGCACTTGCAGCATGTCAGGGTGCTGAGCTCCTGGAGCAAGGTAAGAATTATTTTGTAGTAATCTGGGAAGGCTGCTTTGCAAAGCTCAAGGGAAAGAAGCAGAGGATGAGTTAATCCAGCTGCACAGGCTGCGTTTAATGATGTACAACCACTTTTCCATGCTCCTGTAACCACATCTGTTCCATCCTTCCACAGCGCAGTCAGCATCTGGAAGCTGTCCTCAAAAGCAAAGCTACTCCCTCAAACTTGTGAGTTTTGATCTGTTTGGGTAAGGAATAGTGCATAGAGTACTGTGTCCTGACCTGTTTGCTGAGAGTATCTGAGGAATTTGGAGAGAGTGGTCAGAGAGGCCCTTGCTAACTTAGGAGATGGATCTGACCTCCTGAGGGTGTTGTACTGGGATTTCAGTTGGCTTTTCTGCTAAAGGTGTGAAGAAAATATGAGGATTAAAAACCTCCGAAGCCTTAATCACAGAAGGCTGTTGCTTTGAACCTGCAGGACTGAACTTGGGGGTGTGAGGTGGAGATCTTGATTCAAGAATGTCAGACCAACTTTTCTCCTCTCTGGCAGGTGTGCATGCACCCTGCTGAAGTCTGGGGAAACTGGAGAGGTTTGAATTTGGTGCTGTGCTGAGGCTGTGTGAGAGCCAGCATGGAGAAATTATGTAAAGACAGAGCACACTTTGAAATCAAATAGGAATTATAGTTGGAGTTCCAAGCCAGTTTTCCAGCTTTTTTTGTCAGTATCTTGGGTTCTCCAGAAATGTGTTATTTCCAGCAACAGCTGTTCTGTGGTGGAAATTCAGAGCTGAAAGACTGTTTTCTTGTCTGCTGTGGCTCTTGGGAGTTGCTAGTCTATAGGAAGAGCAGTGCTGACTGATGGCTCTGTAGAGCTCTTGAAGGCACTTAGATAATCCCTCTGTCTTTTGTCAGAGGAGACATGTGAGAGGATGGATAAGAAATACAGTGTGGATGAGAAAAATCTGCTAAGTGCCACAAACTAGAACCAGTAGGTGGGAAACTGTAATAAATTCTGTAGGCAACACTCCAGCTTCTCTGTTTTGGACCTTTTGGTTGCTTGGTGTCTGCTGAGGACTGTGGAGTGTGATATAGCTTATGAGAGCATTTTGGCTCTGGGGTGTGATGGCCCCAGTGGGCTCACAGGCAAAATGCAGAGTGAAATACCCTCTGGGACATGGTCTGTGTTCTCTGCAGCCTGCTGTTCTCCAGCTATCTTTGATACCAGTTTTATATCAAACCAGGTAGAATATAACACTGCTGCTTTCTCCCATGCATGATAGCAGCTGTTCTGAGTTAGTGTTGAATAGATACAGTGTGTGGGCAAACAAAATACTGAGTGGGAAATATGTGCAGTTGAGGTCACTCCATGACAGCAGTACCTCAAATGTTACTGATGCAGACTTTCTTGCCTCACTTTCTGACAGCTAGAATAAATGTTACAACTCTCTGTTGAGACTTGTGTGTTTGCAGAAATGCCCTCATCCCTGCTGTGGTAAGAAGGTCACCTCTGGCTCCCTTTAATGTAACAGCTGTGGGACCAGAGCTCTGTCCATGCTGTGCCTGGGCTGCACTGCCTGGCTGTTTCTAACCCTTAGACAGCTGTAAATGGGCTGCTGGAAAAGCCCAACCTGAAATGGCCCCTCTCCTGTTCTGTACTTATGCTCAGAGTTTATGTAATTGTTAGGGGCAGCATTAAATAGGAAACCAAAACACCTTAGCTCTGCTCTCGGCTCTGTTAGTTGATCTTTGCTTTCTTTAAAATGAGTAGTGAAGGTCTTATAGCAATCTTACCCTAGTTTCCCTTCCAGCAGGATGTGTGTGGCTGAAGTAACGCTCCTCCCTGTTCCCTTTAGGATGCCAAAGATGGGAGGATCTACAATGAACAGAATTTCTTCCAGCGAGCTGCAAAGGCAGGCACAGGTTGGTGCTTCTTGGGATGGCAAGGACTAAGGAAAACAGGCATTCCTCTCACATCAGTTATGTGAATCTCTTGGAAGGCCAGGTTAGGACAGATTAATCCCCTGCTTGGTTAGTGCCAGAGTGCTGAGGAGTTTGGTCAGTGCCTGTTCTCCCAGCAATCTGTGTGCTGTAGGACAGGGCAGTATGAGCATAGCTGTCTTGTGCTCCTCACTCTGTCTTGATGTGTCTGGGAATTGTCCAGTCCTGCAGCCTGACTCACCTTGGCTCACCTGTCTCTCTTCCATGGGTGGTTCTGTCAGCTGCTCTCTGATACTGACTCCAGTGCTGCCCCGAGAATGTAGGCAGAAGAGATTGAGGAATTTATATAAAATCTACACTTCTGGGAGAAGTGTAAAAATCTGCTTGTCCTTTCCCCCCCCTCTCCTCTCCTTGCTTTCCCCAGCCCTGTAGCAATTCCATGCAATTCCATCTGGTATTCCCAGAATCTTCCCTGTTCCATTCTTGCTCTACAATGTTATATGCATTGACATGCCAATGCACACAATCAGACTGGAGTTCTGGGGACAGAGTCAGAATGAGAGGCTGCTGTCAGCTGACCAGGGCAGAGCAGACCTTCAGAGGAGGAGCATCCCTGACTCCTTCCTCCTGGAGCATCTTGGCAGCATTTGCTGCACTGTCCTCTTCTCTTGTAGTGGAGAAGTGGAAGAAGTGGCATTCTGTGCCATTGCTGGGCATCCCCAACTGTGTTGGCTTTGGACTGCATGCAGACAGCTACAGGTGAGGTGACAGAGCTCTTGGGCTCAGTCTGAGCATCTCTGGCTTTCCCTCTCCTCTGCTTGCTGTCTCCTAGTCCTTCTGTCATCGTCCCCTGAGCTCCTGACATTATGCACTGCTCCTACCATTTAGTAAATGCTTTGCCTCTTACTGCATTGTTTCCTTCAGTCCTTGTGTTGCTGCTGAAGTTACTGCTTTTGCTGCTGCTACCCCTCAGGCCAAGGGACACCTTCTTGTGGTCCCTTGACACTTAACACAAAGGGGAGACTCAGGCTGTGTGTCTGCAACACATGATGAGCACACCCGTCTCCTTTATAAGAAGTTTTCTCGTGTCAAAAGTCAAGGAAATGTTTGCCCAGGTCAGCCTGAAGTGGGGTCCAGTGGATGTGACAAGTGTCTGTTGCAGGGTCTTTTCTCCTGCAGGTTTTTGGTGTTCTCTGACTTGGGGCGATCTCTTCAGTCAGTCCTGAGTGATGGCCTGCACCTGCTGAGGGAGAAGGCAGCTTTTCAGATTGCAATTCGTGTGGTATGTGGAGAACCAGTCCTTCCCAAGAGACTTCTTCAGAAAAGACTTCTAACTTCTGGATCTCCCAGAGGTGTTTTAAAGCTGCTCCAGGGGCTGGAGTGGGGTCTCTAAGTAGCATCTTTCAAGCCTACTGTAAATTTTAGTGGCATCTTTTGAGCACTGTGTCACTTTGAAGGAATTTGGGATAAGAATGAAAAAAACCTGACCTTTGAACTTGAAGGCTGTGAGACATGGTGTTTTTAGTGCTCCTCTACATGGCTGCAGGGAGCTGGGGAAGCTTGGTGATAGCCAGGGTGCTGCAGGAGCCTGCATGCATCTGATATGCTCCCCCTGTTTATTCCCAGCTAGACTGCCTGGAGTACATTCATGAGAATGAGTATGTGCATGGGGACATCACTGCTGAGAACATCTATTTGAACCCAGCAGACCTCACACAGGTAGGGAGCAGGAGCAGTGCTGCCAGGAAAGGGCACCGGAGGTGGGATTGTGAGATGGGCTACGGCAGCCTCCAGCTCCCTGCCTCGGGCAGGGCAGCAGAGCGGGCTCAGGCAGGGGCTGTGGGGCTGCTCTGCACTCAGGTGTGTGCTCTGTGCTGCCCTGCAGGTGTCCCTCGCTGGCTATGGCTTCGCATTCCGGTACTGCCCCGGGGGCAAGCACGTGGCTTGGCGTGAGGGCAGCAGGACCCCTCACGAGGGCACCTTGGAGTTCATCAGCCTGGACAGCCACAAGGGCACAGGTGGGTCTGGGTTTGTGACACTTGCTGGAGCTGCTCCTATGGCGGTGCTCCCTGAAGCCGGGGCTCCCCACTGCTGTTGCTGGCACTGCTGCTTTCCAGGCATTCACATGTACCAGGAACCAGGTTCCTTTTTGGGCTGTTCACTCCTGCCTCCTGGTGACAGCTGTGTTGGGACTTGCCAGGTCACTCAGTGATTGCAGCAGGGATGTTCCTGCTCCATCTGGAGCCTTGGCTGCTGCAAGTGTGTGGGGAATAGAAAACAGGGCCCTTCGTGCTGGTTTAGCAGGGATCTGTTTCAAGCCAGACTTGCAGCAGGCTCTGCTCTGACCTTGAAGCTATGAGAATTGGAAAGGCATTTAAATCATAGAATCACTTTGGTTGGAAAAGACCTTTGAGATCATTGAGTCCAGCTGTAAACCCGGCACTGCCAAGGTCACCACTAACACAAGTTTCCAAGTGCCACACTACATGACTTCTAAATCCCTCCAGGGATGGGGACTCCATGCTGTCCTGAGCAGCTCGTGCCAAATTCCATCCTTCTCCTGGTTGGGATGTGACTTCTCTTTCACAGTGTTCAGGCAATCTTCCTCCAGAGGCTGGGAGGTGATTCCTGAATTATATAAGTTAACAGGCTTCCAGGGGTATTGATAGCCCAGAACACATCCTCATGAGCTTTGAATTACTTTACTTCTGCCCCTTCATGAGTGACACGTGATTGTCTCGTGCATCCCATCAGGACCATCTCGACGGAGTGACTTGGAATCTCTGGGCTACTGTCTTCTGAAATGGCTCTGTGGGATTTTGCCTTGGTCTGATGAGCTGGACCAAGTAAAAGCTGTGGTAGAACAGAAAGAAAGGTAGGAGAAATCATCTGTTCTTCTGGGAAATGCTCAGCAGAAAGCAGTGAGGGGAGTTTGTGACTGAAATCCTTAGGTCACCATACACTGCTGGGATGTGGTAAATCTGGCAGCCAAGGCTGAGCATAGTCCCAGGGTGTGTGGTAAGCCCCAAGTTCTTCTTCATCGAGAACACAGCCAGCTGAATTCAGCCTTTCAGGAATTTTTTTGGTCTCTGTTGTCAAAGCCAGGTGTTCAGGTGCCTGCTCCATTGCTTCTCACCTGACAGGACTCTGTGCTGACTATTCCAGGTACAGAAAGGATGTGAGGTGCCTTCTCCAGTTGTGCTTCAGGCAGAGATCCATTCCAGGTATGGGCTTACTCTCAGTGGCAGTGGGACTCAGGGATGGGGGACTGATTGTACCTGAAGCCAGAACTTTCTGTGCTGGGGTGCTGGTCCAGAATGACTTCAATGGTGATAGTGATCAAGCATTGCATGAACTGTTTGGCAGGCTGGGAACAAATCCCTTGTTTTCTGTACAGAAGAATGAGGGCTGCTTTCCATGATCTGCTTTCATGAGCCTTGCTGAAGGGACAGCTGTGCTGGTGGGTTTAGAAATGAAGTATCTGGGGCTAGAGGCCACTTCCCCATCCCATTTTGTTGCCCAGAGAAGCTGTGGCTGTCTCATGCCTGAAAAGTGTTCAAGGGGTGGAAGGAGATGGGCTTCAAGGTCCCTTCCAACCCAAACCAGTTGGTGAATCTATTTTATTGTGTAATTCCATGATTCTTTGAGCTTTGTATTAGCCTTGCCTTGGTTTTCCTCTGCAGCTGCCTGGGGGGAGGTGGGTGAGCTGGCTGCAGGACAAGCAGCCTGAAACGGCCATTTGGCAGCTGGAGTTTCTGTGCTGCTCCAGTGTGAGTCCCTTTCTTTGCAGGTGCCCTGGAGAACTACCTGGAGCAGGTGATGGCACTGGAGTACGAGGAGAAGCCTGACTACGCAGCCCTGCGGCAGCTCTTTGGGAAGCCACTGGAAAAGATGAAAGCTGCAGCTTATGACTCTGTGGATGTCCGAGTGGTGCCCTGAGGTGAGTGCTGGGAGCTGCTGTCTGTGCCCTGTGCTGCCAGAGGCAGGTGAGGACAGAGCAGGCTGGGCTGTGGCATCTCCCCCCCTGAGACCAGTCCAGTGTTATACAGAGCCAGGCTTAGCCTGTGTTTCCTCAAGGTTCTCTGGAAATACTTGCCCATGAAGGAATACAATAAGGGTCAAAACAAAGGGTGAAATGCAGACTCAGGCCATCTGGTAATTTTTTTTTTTTTATCTGAAGCTCTGGGCTGTACTTTTTTACTTTTCTCTCTCAGAAAGCAGTCTCTAGGTCTGGTCTTAGTGCCTCAGCCCTGAGGCACTGGCTCTCAAGGCCAGGTGCTATTTTAGCCATGAGGCACCTCCAAGAGTGAGGCTTGATACAGAGCCAAAGCTGGTTTTAGTGCAGGGCTGAATCAGCCAAGGCTCTGCATCCAGCAGCAGGAATGCAGAGCCAACTCTTCATGTAATTTCCGCTTGCTGGGAAGAAATTAAACTGATTTATCTTCCCCTTCTCACTTCTATATTTTTCAGATCAAGGATAAGTTCAGAGCTTTCTGCTGTGAGGCCTTTGCCAGATATATTTTCACTTTTACCAGTTTTAGAATGAGAGGTTTTTATAAGTTTTCGTCCCCTGTTAATGTGACCCAGGGCTGAAGTCTGAGCTGCTGCTATACCAAGTTAATGTGAAGACATTCCTGCACAGCAGATCAGGGGAAGCAGTAGCTGGAGAACTGCAGTGGAGCCACCGTGAGCCAGGAAACTAAATCAGGGATTTTATTTTCTCTTTTGAACAAGAGCAGCAGTTGATGGTTTTGTAATAAACTTTGTGGACAAGTACCCAAGGCTGCTGTTGGTTATTTGGCAGATTCAAGGCCTTTTTCTGGAGCTGCTGGAGGGTGGTGAAGGTGATTTGAGCCCTGTGCTCCTTGTGAGATTTGTGTAAATAGCCTTCAGGCAGTGCCACTGCAATTTTACCATCAGAACTCAGTTCAGAGCTAAACCCTGACCTTATCCCCAGAAGTTCTCCGAGCCTCAGGGGATGAGGGGAAGAAAGACTAGGACCCATCTCTACTAACAAAACAATTTTATAAAAAAAAAAAAATCAGTCAATAAACACTCACTACACTGTGTGTATCTGAACTATTGCCAATGCCACAGTAACTTCTGAACAGTCCTGGAGTCCAGTTCCAGTGTTGACTTCAGTGACATCTTTTTGAAGTCTTGTACCTTGGTATTCCAATTCCTATGTGTTAAGGCACAGAAGGATTTTTCAGGTGAGGAAAATATGGCAACTAAAGAGGCAAATGGAGTTTAAACCATGTGAGAGGTAGGTGAGAGAGCAGCTCAGACCTGCAGTGAGCCTTCATTTACCTCTGGAGTTTTTCAGTAAAAACCTTGTATCAGTGCAGCAAATGCCATAGACAAGAAGGGAGATGAGAAAGATCTAGTCAGTAAAAAGGCAGCACAACCTCAAAATAGGTCTTTCAAGTGGAAGAATTCAAGCATAGTGTTACATTCAGAAACTTGAGAACCAATGTCAATGTCATTCAGAGGAAGCAGGACAGGACAGTTCTATCACTAAGAAGGATGATAGAACTGGGCTACGAATTTCATAGAGGGAGCAGAAGCTTAGCAGAGGATCAGACAATAAGAGATACATAAAAAGGCAGTTGTGAAGGGAGGAAATAGCCCAGATGTACAAGATAGACAAGGCTGAAGGGAAGGTATTTTGGAGGTATTTACAATTATTCACTATCATCCCTGCATGACTGCAAGAGAAATACGGTTTCCAGGAATCCTGGAAAAGTTAAAAGCATGAAGAAATCAGAGGCTTAAGAATCCCAAGTTCAGCCTTTCTTCAGTGTGTTCTGCCATGTTTTTTCTCTTGACTTGCCTCCTGTGCAGGTAATGGGGCTGGCACGGCTCCCTGTTCTTGGAATTGCCATGGGGCAGTGCTGAGGTAGGTTTGGGAGGAGCTCCAGGGCTGCCTTCAACAGAAGATGTGGGACTGGCAGTGTTGACAGAAGAGTAGCCTGAGCTCCCCTCTGGGTTGGGATTCCTTGGGGTGAGATATGCCCCTGGCAGCTCCACCTCCCTGTGGGGTGCCCCAGAGCCATCCCACTCCCCAGGCAGACTGTCCTCATCACTGGAGTCTTGGCCACAGTGCTCTGCAGGGTCCAGGTACAGCACTGTCACATCCAGGATCCCACTGGGGCTGGTCACTGCAGGATGGGAAAAGAGAAACCTTAGTTTGTCCCTGTCCAGAACCACACAGGCAATCAGCACAGAGTCAAGCAGAAAAAATGTAGAACAAGAGCCAACCTGCTGTCTGCTCATACTTGGAGGGCAGGGCATTAAGCATCTTTTCTTACCTAGACTATCTGAACAGTTACAAAGAGCTGTTACAAAATTAGCAGCCAGGCCCAGGGTCAGCAAAACCCAACAGCTAATTAGTGTTTCTAAGACAGTGGCTCATTCATCACATTTGGTGCACTGCAAACAACTGACTTTGAAATGCTGAGCAAATACAAAACCCCTCATCATGTTCTGAAGCAGTGCAAAGAAAGAACTGATAGATACCTCAGAGTTTAACAATTATAACCACGGGGGAAGGGAAAGAGTTTTTCCAACTGGTCTTCAGCTGAAAGCTCAGGCATCTGGTGCCTGAGAAACAGTTTTAAGCAAAAATGAAGAGACAGGTTTATTCCTCTTGGCTGCTTTTTATAAAAATAAACTGCTCACCATCTCCTTCTCGCTCGCCTTCGCTTTCCTGATCACCTTCGTAACCAGAGCAGGAATCTAAACTCCAGTCAAGGAAGTTGTCCAGCAGACTTTCTTCCTGGGAGGACAGCTCTGCTGTGGGTGTAGTCACAAAGCTGCCTCTGTCATCCTGAATGCTGTCTTCCCTCCTTCTGTAGCAAAGACCCCAGAAATCACATGTTAAAACCAAGTTTTTTCCTGAGCTTTTCACAGGTGTGTCAAGATGGAGACAGGCTGATCTTCAGAGATGCTGACAGCTATGAGTTATACTCACCTTTTAGCTCTCTTTCCAGAGGGAGAGCTGAGGAAAGTCTGAATTTCAACTACATTCCTGTGCAAGGGACTGGGCTCTGGGTCCTCCTGTTTCACACCCAACAATGAGCAGAGCTGGCTATAACTCATAACCTAAAATATTAATTAACTAATTAATTAAAAAAAAAAAAATCAAAGCACCTGTTAAGAATTAGACCATGAGATTCCTGTAAGAACTAAATAGCCAGAAGGACACAATTTATTTCTAGGAGAAATCTATCCCAGCTAGCTCTTCCTCCAGGCACTCAAACATCAGTAAAGAGTCCCTGCAATGCAATTTTTGAACTCCCACTTTATTCACACAGCCTGCCATGGGGCAGCAGCTCTGCTCTGGGTGTCAGCCAGCAGCAGATGCAGCCTCAGCTCACCCACCTGTTCTTTGCCTATTTCTTCATAGCGCTCATCTTCAAATCTCTGTTTCACTGCCATTAGGGACACCTGTCTATAATCCTTTGGGACATCATCATGGAAGCTGGAAAGAAAGATGAAAACCCCTGTCTTAGAATGGATTCTATTAAACAATATTAAGAAAACCAGCTAAGTTAGGTAATTTCCCTCTGTCCCTCAGTGCTGTGCTAAGGGAGTTGGTGTTTCAGCAGCTTCACCAGGACACCTGGTGGCTTCTGAGCATGTGAGCATCCAATTCCTTTTCTGTCTGTTTTCTGTGATCTAGGGCCAGACCAGCTGGCAGAAATAGAACAGCTGTCCCTGAACTGGACCTTACTACCTTGTGGCAGGGGAGCAAGGCAGTTAACCAAAGGTCCCCCCTCCTTCACTGGGAAAGGCTGACTGTACAGGTGCAGCACATTTGCAAGAGCTGCAATCCAAGTACTCACATGCCCCACCCCAAAGAGTCCCAAAACCATTACCACTTTTGGTGGAGGCTCAGCACACAGGGCAACAGGTCTTCTTGAGAGAAACCAGTGCACTCAGACAGCTGGCTGGTCCAGGGGTGTGCTGGAGAAGAGAGTACATATACATGTATTGAATTACATATTCATGATGTGTTGTAGCTCTGCAGTGAGTCAGCTTTTTTAATAGGATAAGGATCATAATATTTGCAAGCTTATATCTGCCCATAGTTTGTTCAAGTTCACAAATGGTTCAAGGATGGGTTTATCTGTCAAACTGATGTTATACCTAAAGACAAAAATCTTCAGTCTCATTTAAAGACAAAGCTGGCATAGTCTGAGCTAATGCTCTAGTTCATCACTGCTATTAAGAGGTAAAATTGAATCAGAGAACCATGGAATGGTTTGGGTTGGAAGGGACTTTCAAAGCCCATCTCATTCTACCCCCTGCCATGGGTAGAGACACCTTCTACTGTCCCAGGTTGCTCCAAGCACCACTGATCCTGGCCTTGGACACTGCCAGGGATCCAGGGGCAGCCACAGCTTCTCTGTGCCAGGGCCTGCCCACCCTCACAGGAAAAAATTCCTTCGGAATATCCCATCCATCCCTGCCCTCTGGCAGTGGGAAGCCATTTACCCTTGTCCTGTCTCTCTAGGCCCTTATAAATAGATTGCCCATGTCTCCTGTCATCTCCTTTCAGGCACTGGAAGGCCACAGTTTGGTGTCACCCTGAAGCTTTTCTTCTCCAGGCTGAACCATCCCAATTCTCCCAGCCTTTCCTTACAGCAGAGCTGTTCCAGCCCTCTAATCACCTGGATTGTCCCATACAGCCAAACAGGCTGAATTCAGTCTTCATTCTATATTCTTGCATCTGTCCCCCTCTTCTCCACCCTTCTCTCCACCTCCCCCAGGAAGTGATTGGGACACCTTGCCTAAAGACAAACTAACACTCAAAACCCCCAAAAAAGTCTCCCTAGAATGAGAAGGCAGACTGGCACTCTGTGCTGCAGCTCCACCAGAGGCAAGATTGGTTACCTTGTCCATGCAACATCTGGGCCAGCAGCAGTGCAGCAGCAGCCAGCTGGGCTGGGGAATACACACTGAGGCTTGTGTTCAGGAGAGACAGCTCACAGATGAAGCTGTAAAGGTGAAGAGTTCTTCTCTCCAGTGAGACAGTGCTTGACAGAACTTCTTTGTAGTCCAAAATGGTGGGTATCTAGTGCAGAAGGAGAACAGAGGTGGGAAATAAGCGACCAGCATGAAGTTTTTAAAACAGCTGTTTCCCGGTGCTGGGTTTTGTTTATTTGGGGCTTTTTTGTTTAACTACTACATTGACATTGAAGCATTCTCCAGTGAGAGAATAAATGGCCTACTAAAACTGAAGCTTTAATCCCTACAGAAGGCTGAGGGTTCTGTATCTGCATGCTCTGAGACATGCACAGACTCCACAGTTGACTGAAAACACTCAGGTAAACCTCCAACTAGTTAGATAAGAATTGCTACAGCCTGACTTGAACAGCAGCCCAAGGGGGGAAATAGTCCATCCACTTTCCAAACTCACCCTTATCTTCCCTTCTAAGGCAGAAATGATCTCTCCCATCATTCTGACCAGCTCTTCATATTTGTAGGAGTTGTCTGTAAGCCACACAGCTTCTCGTATCGTCAGCATCTCTTTGCTGATGAAACTGTAATGTCAAAGAGTAAGTTAGCCCCAGCAGAAAAGGGATTTGTGCATTTATGATGGATAACTGCACCCACAATGACCCGAGTTTAACAACTTCACAAGGTACTTTCCCAGGTAGACCGGCAAAGAAGGAATTGCAGCTCTTTATTTCACCTGTAGGATGGAACCACCTGCTAATGGTTCCTCACACAGAAGAAATTCTTGGCTGTGGGAGTGGGGAGGCCCTGGCACAGGGTGCCCAGGGAAGCTGTGGCTGCCCCTGCATCCCTGGAAGTGTCCAAGGCCAGGTTGGACAGAGCTTGGAGCAACCAGGGCTAGTGGAAGTTGTCCTTGCCCATGGCAGGGGGTGGAATGACACAATCTTTAAGGTCCCTTCCCTTCTAACCCAATCCAGTCTGTGATTCTCTGATCCTAATTCTTCATCTATGAAGCCTCTCCTAGGTTCAGATGCAAGCTATTAAGGAAATTAACACAGAATGATAATCTTCCACCACACTAAGAAGTTAATGAGTGTAAACAGGCTCAAATATGGAACACTGCTGCTGTTACCCCTTTCCAGCTTTCTCATGCCATATGGTGCGAAAGACTCCAGTTGCTGATAGAAGGCATTTAGAGCAGTCCACAACTATGTATTTAAATAAAAAAAAAAAAACCTGAAAGAGGCTACCTTTCTTGCCTCATTTACAGAGTCTGTGTTTGTATGTAAACACAGTTAAACAGCAGTCAGAGTAGTCAAAGAGCCTCTCCAGTTTTACAAGCAAGGGATGGGGAGAAGTTTGAGCTGCAGGAAGGAATTTGGATGATCACAATGACCACCTCTGCTCACCGTGTGCAAATGACCATGCAGGCTATTCCCAAAAGCTGGAGCCGAGCACGAGGCACAGGTCTCAGCTTCAAGTAACGGTCCACACATCCCACTGTCATGTGAAGGCACAGGCTAGAAAAGTCCTTCATGGTAGCCACTTCCACCAGCCAATCCACAAGGATATACCTAGAACAGGAAGAGAGACTTTAGGAAGAACTTGGGAGGTGATGTCCTACACCATGACATCCAACTGGGCTAGGCCAAGCAGAGCACTGGCAAGTGTTCCTCCCAAGAAGATCCAACTCCCTCAAGTGGGGCTGTGGCTGCAGTGGATCCTCTTGCAGCCCCTCCTGGAAAACCCACCCACTCCATCCCCTTCTCTGCACACCAACACACACAGTGTAGGGAATAAAAAGGAGCTGGAGATGTGTGTGGTCAGAGGGCCATGATCCCATTGCCACTACAGAGCCATGGTGGGACACCCATGTGGCTGCAATGCTGCCATGCATGGTAATGTACTTTTTAGGGGAAGTGGTGGAGTTGCCCTACATGTGAGAGAGCAACTGGAATGTATTGAAGGGAAGGATAAGAAACTTATCCATAAGGATTAAGGGGCAGGCTAACACAGGTGACACTGCTGTGGGTGTTTATTCAGGAAAAGGGAGTCAATAGGGACTTTGGACAAGGCCTGAAGTGACAGGACAAGGGAGAATAGCTTCACACTGACAGAAGGAAAAGCTAGGTGGAATACTGGGAAGAAACTCATGCCTGTGAGGGCCGTGAGGCACAGGTTAACCAGAGAAATTGCAGGGGTATTGTAGAGATGTAGAGGGGAATAGGGAATGGTTTCTCCTGTGGGGCCTCACTCCTGGATCCAAGCTCCTACCTCATTATTTCATTCATTCCTTTCTGCACAGTGAAGATGCTCTGCTTGCTGATAGGAAGGGAAGCTTGAAAGATTTGAGAAACCATTTCCCTGGAAGATTTTGCTTCTAATCCTAGTTGGTTTCCATTCCCACAAGCTTTGGCTAAAGCTATCTGTAGTAGAGAGAACACAAAAGAAAGTATGCTTATTTTACCAAATGCAAACTAAGGCAACAGGGGATGGTCCTCTTTTATTCCTGCTGAAAACCATGACATGGCAAACTACTTGAACCAGTAGTTCTTAGTTTGGCTTAAATATTGAGCACACAGATTATTGGGGGCCAGTCCATTAAGTCCATCAAAAGATGCATCTTTACTCCATTCCACAAGTGTGCAAAAGTTTCCCAAAGAAGAGAATCTGTAGAGTAGATAGAGACGTGCACGTAAAGGTATTACTCAGCAATGCTGGTCCTGCTTCTAAAAAAGCAAATTAAACCTACAATGGCAGCACAGAAAGGACCAAATAAAGACCGTTTTTCTGGGAAAACTCAGTCTTACCTGTGCTTCCCAGCAGCCCTTGGCTGCATAGTCTCGTAGCTTCCTGAGACTTTGGAGGTATCTGCCAGGATCCGACATCTACAGACAGGAACACAAACATTTGTAAAAACCCATGGCCTTTACACAACAGACAGAAGAATTGTAGCACCAATATCCACAGGAAAAACACTGCCTGGAGGTGCATTATTTCAGCAACAAGTCTGTTTCTTATCATGACACCACTGTTCTTAAGAACCTTTTTCCAGTTCTTGCCCAAGGTCTCACAGGAAATGAGAGCAGTCACTCCCGATTCCAAGGGGACAGCTTTGGCAGATTTATTAATGACAAGGCAGGAGCCTCCCCCTCCTGTTCCCCAGCAGTGCCCAGGCCTTCAGCAGAGTTGGAGTAAACTTCTGTGGCACCTTGGCTACAACTGTCATAGCCTCATATCAAACACCCAGGCAGACACCAGAGCTCACTGCAGAGTTCTTAGCATCCTCCTTGTTTATGAAGGGTAAGCTCTGAGGAACAGCAATTCCTTTCTGAGGACGTTCCTAACACATAACAGAGATCCAGAAGTTAGTGTAAAAGTTGTTCAGAGACAAAAAAATGACTACTTACAGCAGCTTTTCTGTTGTTTTCCCAAAGGAGGTAGGAGCTGATTAAACAGCCCTGTTTTGATGATTCTTCAAGCATTTCAAGGGATTCTTTCTTTTTTCCTTCATCCTAAAAACAAAAGGCATATATCAGTATTCTTTCTGTCCAGACAACTGGATGCCTCAACACTTCAGAAGCTACAGAACACTATGCTAAAGGTACAGAGCAGAATCCATCCCTTGGGAGTGCCCTTCAGCCTCTGAGGAATGCTCCCACATCCACTCAGTGCTGCCATGTGCAGATGCAGGCTCTGAGAGCAGTTAGTGCTTTTCCTCAGCCAGACAAATGCTTTTTGGCTTGCTTGCCCCTGAAGGCTTTTTATTTTTTGTTTTGCTAGCCGTTACAACTGGAAGGCTTCCTTTGAGACCTGAACATACTGCAAGCCCATGATTAAGCCAGAATTAATTTCACTGTTTGTACAATTCAATAAAGTAAGTTAATAATGTTTCTTTAAACAACCAGTAAATTAAACCCACAAGAACAGCAACTCCTGGGCCATTTGAGGAGTAAAAGAGCATCTGGCTGATTTATGTTTTTAATCAAGGTAAACAGCATTAGCATTACCAGAAAAAAAAAAACCAAATCCAAACCCACAAATCAGAAATACTGCTCACCTCAAAGAAATTCAAAACTTTAGCCAAGCTGTGGAGAATAGATCCTTTCTGAGCCTGAAGAAAGCATCAGAACAAAGCATTGTTAAACCACAGCAATTCTTGCTAGTAATTTCAGACTACAGTTTTGGTTTTTCTTTCATTCATTCCTCCCCCTTGCTTTTCTCCATGTTTTGTTATCCCTGAGATAGCACTGAACCTCTCTGAAGAGACAGTACACGCCTCCAGCACTCATGATCTATCACGTGCAGGTTTGGCAATAAACTCAATAAAATGCCTGATACACAGTCATTGAGGCAACAAGAGCACAGGAGGCTCCTTGGGGAAACAAAAGTTTTTTCCAAAATAATGAGATGCAGTTACTGACATAGGGTAAAGCCAAGGGCAGAAAGAAACCAGACCTTGTCAAGCTGACACTCTGCCTTGAGACTCTCGTAGACCACAGCTTTACAGCAGCTTCCAGAGAAGGACCAGGGAGGACGGATGAAGAGCCAGATAAAGGGGACTGCACACACATTCAGGTGCTCTGCCAAGCTGAAGTAGTGAGATGCCTTTATTCCATTCACTTCTGCACGCCCATGGCCTGTGATGGACACTGAACCAGAGAGAAAGCCAGGAATCAAGTAGAGTTTGTGAACAATGCCTGCTTGGCATTCAGTCAGGCCAAGACAGACTAGAGGAAACAATCAAGAAAAGCTTGAATGTCTCTATCATTTAGAGTCTTAGAAATCATGGAGATTACTAAAGAAGAAAAAATCTTACTACAGTCAGGCTTTAGGAACACACAACGTAATTGGGGGGTTCTTTCTGCAGATACCAACTGCCTTGCCAGGACCCTGTGTCAGGAGGCTCCTCTTGTCACTTGCTGGGCCCTTTTGATACATTTATCCCACTACAAAAGTAGCTGAGTTCCATCACAAGTTTGCAAGGGACAACACCTAATCCTGAATTCCCAGGATGACTGAACACCTGGCAGCTTTGTGGCCAGTGCCTAAGCAGAGCAATAGAAAACTTCCTTGTGCTGTGCCATGTTCCTCAAAGCCCCAGGACAAGCTCCCACACTTACAGCCTTCGTTGTACAGGTATGCCAAGCTCAGCTTCACAGCAGCTTCAAAGTTACCACTTTCAGCAGCCCTGAAGGCAAACAGAGAAAGCACTTGAGGCTGAAATCCTTCCTAGCACCAGAATCCAAAGTTTGGTCTTTGTGCCCTCAAGGACATGCATCAAAACATCAAGCCCTTGTGCTCCTCCCTCCCAAACTGATGTGCACATAGTGGTCTGCCTCAGAAAGAAGTGACAGTCAGAAGCAAAACTATTATCATGGCATTTAAACCTGTTAAAGAATTCTCTGACACCAGTGGATCCCCTCCAAATCGGATGGATAAAAAGATGTCCCCCATCATTTTAAAGCAGATTTATTGTTACACTTTCAAACTTTGTTACTGAAATTCACCTGTTTTTCAATACACTGGTTTGCACAAGAAGTGACCAAGCCAGCTCAGAATTAGAAAGAAGGATTATTCTCTGGAGCCCCCGACCTCATTTGTTCATTCACATGGGAGCACCAGAAAGAGGTTTTAGGGAATGTGTTATGTTCCAATCTGGAATATTAATGCCTGTGAAGAGAAATAACTTTGGTATATTCAATGGGCCCTGCTCTGGTTAAAGAGACATCAGTGACCAGCTGCAGCTTAAACCTGACATCAACCATTTTTTAATTCCCAAAACAAATATTGCCCCTCTCTGTACAACTCAGATCCCTCAATTACACTGAGGACTTATTAGAACAGGTAATTTTCCTTCAAACATCTTCTAAAAGGCCAGACAAATCCAATGTTTCAAACTTACCTTTCAAACATCCTCAGATGGTTTGGAGATGGCCACAAGTCTTGGAAACTTGCATGTGCCCAAACACTGGAATGATTATCCACAAGGTATTTAAGATGTGAGTGCACCTGCACAGAGAGAACACAAAATAACGATTACCAAAATAAAAGGACCAACAGAAAAACAGGTCTTTGCAATCTTATTTTAGAGAAGTAACTAATAAATCACAAGTTATTTTTAAGTTGTTGCCTGTCTGACAACAAGTAAGCAAGAGATGCCAAACCAAACCATTTTTCAGCCACAGTAATCTGGCAGGACAATTACCACAGAAAAAGTAGAAAAAAACAGCCAAATACTGCTACTACTCTTAATTTGAGCAGTGAGAAACTAAACTGTCCCTGGGATAGCAAAAATCTCAACCCTGCAGGCACTCTGTGGGTTTCTTCAGGCTCTGTGACACGAGAAGCCTGCTCAGTGTGCAGTCCAGGCTCCCGAAGGCAGAGCTGAGCACTGGTGCCTGGCAGAGGGGAAGCTGCAGCACTTACAGCTCTGACTGAGAGGATGTCTGCAGCAGGGAGGCCCTTCAGGATGTGAAACAGAACATCCTCGGGGAGGTTCAAGAATGTCAGGACTCGAGGCCGTTTTATTATCCTTCGCTTTGAAGGGAAAGAAAAACATCTGGAACATCTACAGTGAACCACTGGAAAAGAAAAGCACAGGACATCTCACTTAGTGACAGAAAAGCACAAGGAAAAAAGGTACTATGTAGTATTACACACATACACAGGTGTTCACTTGAGCACCTCTTCACTGCAGCACAGGACACTCAAACACACTAACCAGGGAAATATAGCTCATGCCTCATAATGCCACAAGACTAAGCCACAGAGCAGATAGGGTTTGTTCAGATTGCTTAATGAAGCCAAGAGACTCAGAAGGAAGGGGTGGCTCAAGTGCTCTTCACCAAGATCCCCTCAGAGTCCTGACTCCTGTGACCAAGTTTGGTAGTGACAAATAGTTCAGCTGTCTCTGTTCGGTAGTAACAAATAGTTTCACTGTCACTACTATCACTTCATTTACCTCACTCACACCCCAACTTTTCCTTCTCAACTGACAGCAGTCCCTGGAACACAACCAGAGATATAAGGAAGACCACCAAACCTACTCAAGCCTATCTTCCCAAGCAGTTGCTGCCAGGGGTGCTAAGGGAAGATCCATTGTCTTTATCTTCTGGAGTATTCTTTCAATGCAATATTTATATACACATACATATATATGTATACAAAATGTATTATCCTCAGCAGTATTATTGCCATGAAAATGGACACCCAAAATGGGATGCCAGCTCAGCCCATATGAGCATCCAACTAGGGACTGGGGGTACATGAGCAACTCAGTGAAAACTCCGTTTCTACGGACAGGAAGTGGCACAGGTTCATTTCCACTGTGTTGCTTCACGAAACCAGAGTGGTTTAGGCTGGAAGAGAGCTGTGGGGTCACCCACGCCAGCCGCCCCGCCAAGTGGGGCAGGACCACATCCAGGGGGGTTTGAACAATGCCGAGGATGCGGATCCCACAATCACTCTGGGCAATCAGTACCATCGCTCAACCACCCTCACAGCAAAAAACTTTCTCTTACTTTTGAACGGGGTGTCCGGCACATTCCTGTGCGCTCTGCAAACTCACAGACGCCCGAGATGTTATCCCGCGCGTCATACACATCTTGACCCCTTGGCTTTGAGGCCAGGAGAGCTCGGGCACAGCCTCCAGCCACAGCCACGGGGCCCGCGGCGGCAGAAGGGCTGAGGCACGGTCCCGGCGGGGAGCAGGGCACGGGCAGAGCCGGGCACGGGCAGAGCCGGCCCCGAGCCCCGCCGGGCCGGCCCGGGTCGCACCGCCCTCGCCGCGTTTGAATTTGGGCGCGCAGCCGCCGGCCCGGCCCCCCACGCCCGCAGCCGGTCCCGGCGGTCCCTCAGTGTATCCCGTTAGCTCCCGCCCTCAGACCTCCTCCGGAGCCGCCCCTCAGTGCAGGAGGACCTGGGAAACAGCGGAACCCGCGGGCAGATCCGCACTCACCGCCCGCCTTCATCGTGGTGCTTCCGCGGGGACTGAGCGCGGGGACCAAACGCACGGCCACAGAGCCCTGCCCGGCTTCTAGAGAGCGGCCCGGGTGGAGGAGGGACCGGAGCGCCGGGGGCGGGCGGGGACTGCGGGGCTGACACGCCCCGCTCGCAGCGCGGGCGCGCCCAGTGGGCGCCGGGAGCGGCAGAAGCCCCGCCCACCAGGCCCGCCCACTGCCCGCGCGCACTTGTTTTAAACACAGCAGGCTCTGTCATTGGCCAGAAGACCATGGGGCGGGGCTGGCCCGCTCCGCGCGCTGTGATTGGTCGGCGAGGATGCGAATTCGAATTGGGGCAGTTGGCGGTTCGAACCTCTGGCGTAGCGGCGCATGCGCGGGCGGCTTGGCGCCCCCTGCCGGGCGGGGCGGTAGAATGAAGTGGGGGCGCAGCTCTTGCCCTCACGCTCTACCCGCCAAGTTGCCGTCGTCTCGTTACCCCGGGCCGGCGATGCGTTTGTGGCACAGCGACGGCCTCGGGTCCCCCGGGGTCCGGGACTCCCTTCTCCTCTCTTGGCCCCAGCCAGGAGCAGCCGTCCCTGCCGATGCTGTGTCGCTCACAGTCACCTGTGCTCAACCAAGGGTGCTGGTGAGGGGAGCAGTGGGGGCTTATTGCCACCTGATCATTTACACCTTGAACATCCAGTGCCTGAGGGTGTCCATGCTGAAGCTAAAGCATCAGGGAGGTTGTTGCATGTCCCAACCCCGGCTGGTGGTGACCTGCTAGACAGCAGCTCTGCAGAGAAGGCTCTGGAGGTCACAACTATCCTTGACAAGTCCTTGTCCTGGGGCCAAGGCGGAGGATTCTAGGGTGGGAAGGGCATTGCCAGCAGGTCAGGGAGGGGATGCTGCCCATCTGTTCAGCCTTGGTCGGGCACATCTGAAATTCTGTGTTCAGTTCTGGGCTCCTCAGTACAGGAGGGACATGCAGCTCCTAGAGTGGGTATAGAATTATAGAATGAAAGGGACCTGAAGGACCATCCAGTTCCACTCTGTGCCATGGACAGGGATGCCTTCCACTATCCAAGGTTGTTCCAACTCCTGGCAGGGCTCACCTGCCAGACAGCCAGGAATTTCTTCCTAATAAGCTACCCCTATCAGCCATCAAGCCATCCCCTCTTGTCCTCTATCTCCAGGCCTGTGTTCCAAGTCCCCCTCCAGTTCTCTTGGAGCCCCTTTAAGCACTGGAAGGGTCTCTAAGGTCTCCATGGGGCCTTTTCTTCTCTATGCCGAACAGCCCCAGCTTTCCCAGCCTGGCTCCAGAGCAGGAGGGTTCCAGCTCTTGCAGCATCTCCATGGCCTCCTTTGGACCTGCTCCAGCAGGTCCACCCAGGGAAGGTGATGAAGCAACCAGAGCATCTCCCTGATGAGGAAAGGCTGAGGGAGCTGGGGCTGTTCAGCCTCAAGAGGACACTCTGCTGAAAGTGGCCCTTGTCCATATCTGTCAGTGTCTGCGGGGAGAGGTCAGAGTGTAAGATCAGGATCTGCTCTTTAGGGCCCAGCATAGGAGGCAATGGGCAAAAGTAAAATACAGGATAGTCCATCTGAACATGAGGAAGAACTTTCCTGTGCATATGACTGAGCACTGAAGAGGCTGCCCAGAGGAGGTGGGCTCTCCCTAAGTGGAAATATTCAAAACCTACCTGGACACAATCGTGTGTCATGGGACCCTGCTTGAGCAGGGAGGTGGCACCATTTGATCCACTGTAGTCTTTTCCAGCCTGCACCATTCCGTGATTCCTGCTGGGGGAAGGAGCCAGGGCTGCCTGGACAGTCTGTTTTCTGATGTGCTGAGCTGCAACCTTGCCCCATCCCTCTCCTGCACACTCCTGTTCCTGCCCCTTCTGGGCCTTGTGTAGAGATGAGGGGGAATTAGGCAGTCAGTTGGGAGTCAAAGTTCAAACCTGAGTACAGGATTCAGAGGAAAGCCCTGATCCTCACAAGGCAAAGGGCAGAGTGGGATAAGGAGGTGTCTTGTAAAAGCTGGCAGGCAAAGCAATGTAGAGAAGAGCAGATACTGAGTTCGCTTGGCTGGAGATTTTTGTGAGTCTTAAGACTCGCAAAACTTAAAAGCAGTGAGAAGAGGAGCTCTTGTTTAGTTGGAAATGAAATGACTGCACCCCAATTAGTGGTGGCTGGAAACTTACCCAGCGTTGTACCTTGAATGAACATCATCAATCCCAGCAGAGCTGAAGTTTCTTCCTGGTAGCATGTATGAGATTTGTTTGAGGATTTTACAAGCTCTTTTCATTGTTAAAACATGAATTTCTGGATGCTTCTCTGTACCTGCACCGTTCCACCCCGCAAGGGTTGGAATGGCTTAGAAATCCCACCAGAGATCTCATTTTGTGGTTGGGGAGGCTGAGCTCGGATAGCCTGATGGCTTTTCTGAGCCCACCCCACAGTGCTGGCCATGCTGGGCCTGGCACCTCGTGCGTTGTCCCCCAGTCCCGTGAGGTGACCCCAGAGGGAGGAGCAGCTGTGGACAGTCTTTGTCCCATGCTGCCCCACCTCTGCCTCCATCTGTGAAACTGTGTCATGTTCCTGGGGACACAGCAGCTGCTAACATGCAAAAGTGGCACCAGGAGCACAGGGAATATTTAGCTTCCTTTAATTGAGAAGCAATTTGAGTTAAAAAGTTAATCATGCTGTCAGCTTTTGTTCCTCATTTCTTCTCCCCCTCACAGCTGTTTCTGTCAACTAAAAATAAATTGAACCAGCAAACAAAACATGAATAATCAGCTGCCTACGGAGAGCTCAGATCCCAGCAAGAAATGCTCCTTGGGTGATCTGCAGTGCAGAATCCTCTCAGGTAGATCTCATCCTTCCCAAGCGGGGCATAGAGAGGGTTATATTTGAGGGACAGGTATAACCAAAACCTGGCTGGGCACTGGGAGGGTGGGAGGTGAGATTCTCAGCAGCAGTACACTTTGGCCTGGTTTGTTCTCTCCAGAAGAGGATGGCAGGACATCCAGGTGGTTTTATCACTAGCAGACAAACCAGAGCAGAGGCTGACTGGTGTGAAGTGGGACTTGTGTTATGTGAACAAGACCATTTGACTTTTCTAAGCCTGGTTCGTAACCCCTGCCAGATGTGGCAGGCAGCACAGGAGTGGACCTGCACCGTCATCAACAGGCAACTGGATGTTGAGTGGGATACGCCATCCTAAACACAAATGCACCAGCTGAAGAGAGTCAGTCCTACAGAGGAAAAGGTGGATTTGTGCATGTTTTATTCTGTATTGCCAAGTTTTGATCTGGATTTCAGATCAGTTTAGAGAGGGATTTTTCACAACAGGGAATGGCCTTAAGCCATTCTTAAGTCTTGTCCTATCACTGTGATATCACGTTGTTCTGGGTGAGGGTGCTTAGGCCCTGGCACAGCGTGTCCGGAGAAGCCTTGGTTGCCCCATCCCTGGAAGTGTCCAAGGCCAGGTTGGAGAGAACTTGGAGCCACCTGGGATAGTGAAAGTGTCCCTGCCCATGGAATAGGATGAGTTTTAAGGTCCCTTCAACTCAAACCATTCTGAGATCCTGTGTGATTTCTTTTATATGCATTTTCCTCCACTGAAGAGCCTGCAGAGGGTTGTGTTTCTCCTCAATCCAAATGACTCCTCATTGCCTTCTCTTCTTCTGGCTCTGGAGATGAAGGTAAATACAACAAAGGTATTTTGTTTGTCTTGATTGCTGTGATTTAAGTAAAACTCAACAGAGGTGTAACATGTGGTTCGGCCAAACCTGAGATTCTCTGGGGGCAAGAGTTGTTACCAGCTCCTGTTTCAATGAAGGTGTTGATCCCTCTTCTGAAGAGATCCAAAGGCCTGAGACCATGGCATCTAAGCAAGACATCCAACAGCAGTATTCTCCTAGGAAAACTGAAATTTTGCTGAAAATATCTCTTAGCCAGGGAATATCAGCTCCCACTTTCACATGTGTGAGAGAAAGATTCATTGCTACATGGATCATTGCTCACTCCCTGCCTCTGCCCTTCAGCCTTTAAGACCTCTTCAGATGGGCATGTGTGAAAAACTCTCCTATTTTTCCACTCAATTTGTATATTGCAATCAGATTCAAATGTGCAGATTTTAAGGAAAGAGCAAAGATGAAGAAATTCAGTAAAATAGGTTTTTGAGAGTGATATAAACAGAGATTAATGTAACATCCCCTCTAAACTCTTCAGATAGTGAACAGCTTAACAAACAACTGTATTTAGACATTTGAAGTGTTCAGTCTGATGAAAATGTTGCAGACAAGCATCTGAACACTGGAGATTGCATTACACACCGTTGCAAAAGTAATTTCATTTATACAGACAGTGAAAGGACACCTGTCTCATTGCACGGCAGAGCTGCATGATTTGCAGAGGTTTTTCCTCCAGATTAACACTGTCCAAGATAGTTCCAGGATTGAAAACAAAATGCCTGTGATATTACAGGGCAACATAAAAGTTAATCAGCTAAGCTGAAACCTAAGAGTACAGTAATTTCACAACTATAAGGCACACTTCTGGGTCGTTGGCAAATTCCCGAACTTTGTCCATATATAAGATGCACTGGACTATAAGGCGCACTGTTTTTTTTGCAGCGAGGATCAGCGGACAACGAAGTAATGAATTAGTAATGGAATCGCACAAGGGGTTTACTGGCAGGTGCTCAATTTGCAAACATTTTTCACAGATCGGTGCAGCCTTTAAATGCAGCCCCAGGCACCCTCCCCGTGCTGCAGGCCCCAGCACTCCCACCCACCCCCAGCGCCGGCTGGTGCAGCTCTCGCGGTGCACGGCTTAGCTCACAGCTCGTGCTTCTGGGTCGGCAAATTTCCGAACGTTGTCCTATATAAGGCGCACCGGATTATAAGGCACGCTTCCGGGTTTTGATAAAAATTTTAGTCAAAAGGGTGCTCCTTCTAGTTGTGAAATTACTGTAATTAGCTCAGCTGCAACAGTGTCCCAGCTCTGCTGGCTTCAGGATCCAGTGCTTCTGCAGGGCCTAGTCTGATGCCGTCATGGGTATGAGCATGCCTGAGGCTTGGGGAAAGAGTGAGGAACAGGAGTCATTTCATGACAATTTTTACATGGTCTGTGACTCTTCAATCAATGAGCATGAGAGTTTTATATTGGAAGGGCCCAAGAATGCATTCTGGCAGTTGTAAAGTGCTATCTTTCCTGCAGTTCAGAGGGCAAACAAAAGCAATCTGGGCCATTTGCTGCATGAAAGACTCAAAAGCTCCATGAATGCACCTGGCAAATCACTCTCTGCTAGAGTGGTGAGAGGGGAGGAGGAACAATTTTCTTCTGAAAGAGCCAATTTGCAGTTGAAATATTTGTTCCAGTCCTAGTAATTTCTGTTCCCTTTCTTAAAGGGTGAGATAATTCAGCTCTTTATTACACCCTTAGCACAATATAATGACAGCTGGGTTGGAGAGGGAAGTTGCTCTTCAAGGGAGGAAAAAGCTTCTCTAAATTTGAAAATCTAATGTGAATTCAGTAGAAGTGTTTGTCTGGAGGTCCCAGGATGATGAGGCAACTATGGCTAAAGTTTCATGTCAGGACATCTCAGCATATTCTGTGAGGGTCACATCCAAGTCCTGAAGGTATTTCCACAATACCTTAGAGAATAATGTGCAATCCCTCTGTTTTACATGCATACTGACATTTCTTAACAGCGCTGTGGAGCTGCAATCAGCAGTGAAGAGCTGGGCATCGGTCTATCTTCATCCCTTCTCCAAACTCTCTTTCATAAGGAACCTGCTTGGGAAATATCCAAGAGTGAAACCTTTGCCTTGCAAATCAGGACATGGAACTACCACGAGGTGGCATCAAACTCATGTGATGGAACATCAAACTGAGTGTCAGAGCATTTTTCCGGTTTCAGGACATCTCAGGGCAGGACTCCTAAATCCAAAACGGCTGCACTGATGTTTTAGAAGCAGCTCTAGTTTCATGACTCTTCTTCTTAGTACTGCTGTGTGTAATTTGACTGCCTTCCATGGTGGTACATGAACAGGGATCAGGCAATCTGCACGAAGTTAGGTTAGTGCAGTGCTTTCCAAAATCCAGGGCTAGCCCCACCAAGGAAGAGGCAGGGTAACATGGCTTTTAGGAACAAACAACTTTGCAGAAGTGTCATGCAGCAAGTTTCTTTTTCCCAAAAAGAGTGCTGTGGGTTCTGCTGATGCTCTCTGCCACCTGCCTCTGAAGGCTTGGCCCAGAAGGTAAAATCAGCATGTGGCACCCTGAGCCAGCTCACAGATGTGTGCCTGACCCGTGTGAAGTCCTCATCCTGGCAGGGTATGTGACAGGGTAGAGCCCCAGAACCGAGTGGGAGGTGGTGGATCACCCAGGAGGACTCCTGAGGGTCCTGCAGTACCCAGGGTCACACTGCACAATGCACATTCAGCCATGAGCAGGGGGGACTGGAGGTGGGAAAAGTGCAGTGGTGCTGCAGGAAACCCATGAAAAAGGGAGCATGAGGAGCAGCTAATGGCCCATGGGATCTGAGAGCTTTGTGGCTGTGGTGGTGTGGGTGAAACCAGTGCCTTGGCTCAGCTGAGATCCACTGCCAACCCACCAGCTGTGATAGCCACACAGCTTGGGCAGCCCCAGAAAAGGCTGCAGAGCAGTGACTGATCTCCAGAGGTTCTGCAGTGAATTCCAAAGGCTCTGAAGGAGGTTCTGGAGGCTCAGTGACTTCACTGTCAGCTCAGGCCTTTCCACCCTTAGTTGGTTCCATATCTTCACTTTGGGGGTCTCAGCAGGACAGCTTTTACTTTCACTCCATGCAAGTGGAAGCTTATCCCCTGCCCAGCCAGAGAGCATGCTATTTGGCCAACTTCTAAACAATATTAAACCCTTGCACTTTAAACGCTTGAGAAGTACTAGTTCTAAATACCCCACACTTCTGTGGGAGCGAGGCGCCTGGAGCAGAGCCAGGGAGCTGTAATTGGGAGACATGATTCCAGGAGGCAGGGAGAGGAAGCAGGGATGGATCTGCCAGACAAGCACTGGCTGTCATAGCACAGAGCCAAAGGCTCTCACTATCACCAGACTTTTTCCTCTCAAGCTCTTGCTGATGTGAAACATTCAGTTTATAACATTTTATTTATTATTTATTTTTATTTATTTCTCTTTTTGTGCCATGTTTACTTGAGGCAGATGCTCAGCACCCAAGAGGCTGTGATGCCAGGAAGGAGCTGTTGGGCCCATGATAGCCAATGCCACTGACACTCCTGGGTAAGGTGAGCAATAAGTTGGCTCTTGTCTGTGTGAGCACTTCTTTACTACAGGTCCTTGAATGCCACTATAGAGGACTGGTCTCACAACTCCAGGACAAGTCTTCAGAATTAAAAGCCCCTGGATACCTCTATAGCCTTTTTACACATTTTCCTCCTCTCAAAACAAAGTGATTGTGAGCTGGGTTTTCCTCATCTTGTAAGGCTGAAAGCACAGCTTCCCTTCTTGCATAAACTTTAAGATCCCTTCCAACCCAAACCATTCCATGATTCTGAGCCTGGTGCTTGCAGGCCACATCACAGCTCAGTGGTTCCCAGCAGCTCTGGGTTCTTGAGAAGCCCATGGGAAATCTTAGGATCAAATAATGAATAACATCATTACAGCTGAAGCAGTTTGCCATGATGAGCTCCACACAAGTGACTGAAGGAACTGCTGGGCTCCAGCTCTTGGTGTGCACTGCTCCTCAAGATCAGCCCCCTGTGCTGCTGACCCCTTACAGCCAAGCACTAATTCATGGCAGACAATGGCATCTGTGTCACTTCAACTTTTGGGACATATCAAGGATTTCTGTCCCAATTCCATGGTTCCATGCTAATTACACTGCCTCAGCCACTTAATACTGGGTGTAGAGTTGTTTTTATTTTCTGTAAAGAACAGAATGTTTGGCAAAAGAGGAGAGTGAGACTGACAACTGTGTACACATTTCACATGTTTCTAGTTTTATTTCTCCTCCAGAGAAGAACAGAGATGTTATTAATAATTACCTTGCCAAGTTTCTGCATTGATATTTTGAAATGAGCTGGTTATATAATTTAGGAACCAAAGGCAAGGGAGAAAATGTGCTTTCAATTTAATTTGAAATGGGTGGAGAGTTGATGATGCAGTGAGATAAATGTTGGTGATTCTGGAGGGCTAAAGCTGAGTGAAGAAAGCTGTTAAATAGACAGAAGACAGAAGTTTTGCAGATTTTTGTGAAGTCGGGGGCATCTCAAGGATTTGGAAAGTGAAAGAAGGTGCAAGTGGGGGAGACACAGGCAGAATCTGTGCAGGTGAAGTCCTTAATCTGGAATGGAAAAGGTATTTTTGTGGGGCTGAGCATCATGAGGTTGTGTCTCTGCACAGGCCAGACACAGGAGCTGGGGCCTGGGAGGTTTCAGGTGGGAAGGAGGGGATGAGGCTGCAACGATGGAGACTCTTGGCAAGTGTGTTGTTACTTAGGTAGAAGCAGAGCTTGCAAGGCGATGCAAGGAGTAAGCCTTTGGAAGCATTCATGCAGCTTGTGAAGGATGCCAGGTGAACTGGAGGGGAGTAGAAGTACTGGGCAGCTTTGTCATGTTCCCTCCCTTGTAATCTCTGACCTCCAACAGAACTAAGCTCCTGTTTGAAAACAGGAAAAGAATGAGCTGTTGAGGCATTACAATTCCAGTGTCTCCAGCCATGACTCAGTGTTGCAATGTCTGCGTGAGCCTCCCTCCACTTAACCCAAAACAAGGTCTGAAGGAGAAATTGTGTGTGGTTGCTTGCTCTCTGTAACTCCAGCAACATTAAATCTCTTTCCTGCAACAAACAAAATCCCTTTTAAGCCCTGCTAGTGGCTACCCTTCCACCAGAGATTTCTCTTCTTGCCTGTGCCCCAGCACAGACTGCTCAGTAGCAGGACTGGTATTCATTTATCACAGCAAACCCATCTTTGCCAGCCTTAGACCCAGTGCTGCAAATATTCTTGAGTGCTTGCTGCCTCCTGGCTACCAACAGTCTCCTCGTCTAAGGACAGGCAACAAATGGGTGACAGAAACTCCTGGGTGTGCACTACAACCACTGGCCAGCTGTAGTCACAGAAAAGCTTCATTGTCATAGAGCAACCATTTAATCAAGACCAAATGCCACACATTAGGAAATGGCATTTCCAGCCAGCAGACTCCCAGCCCTGGGGACCCCATGATCCCTCAGAGACCCCCATGGCCCCCTGAGCCTGAGTGACCTATGCTTGCAGTGCACAGATCTCCGGAGCTGCCCACTGTGCATTCCCTCCTGGCCTGCACCCATGGCTTTCATAACACATGGATCGTTTTCCAGGATGTGGGTCTCCAAACAGAACTGCCTCCCTTCCTCAGGGCTTAACTGCCTGGATCCAAGCAGCTCTGGTGTGGCTGTGCATACCCCAGATCTGGGACTGGGGTGCTGTGAATCCTTGTGGGGTCTTCAGAGCTGCCTTTAAGCTCAGGCTTCTGTCCTCGAGGTCACTGCATGAGCCACATCCCAGCCATGGCCACACTCCAGTGTGTCTCCCTGGTTTGGTCTCTGGCCTCTGATGGATTTCTTGGCTTGACCTTGGTCCAAATGCTACCGCATTGAGAGGTGCTGTGCTCTCCCTTCTCCAACAGGCAGGGTTTTCTCTGCAGTAGCATGTATCACCATGGAGTCTGGACCGGGATGAGAAGGCTGGAGCACAATCTCCTGTGACCCGACTTGGATTAAACACAACCCCACCAGGCTGAGCCCTGTAAACAAGGCAGCTTCCAAGGAGCTCTCAGTGGTGCATCTGCACTTCTTGTGAAATCTAAGCCTCAAAGCCCTGCGCATACACGGCATGAAAACGTCAGTCATTTCCCAGGCTCGGCTTCAGCAAAGAACAAATTTATGCAGAGCCACGATGGAAATTAATTTCCTTGAGTTTTGCAGTGCTGGAATGTCATGGTGTCTCCTGTTACAGTTCAGTGGCAATTTTACAAGGTAGATCTTTAGAGACTTGGATTCTTAATACGAAAGAGAAGTGGAATATGAAAGGTTGAAGAATATCTTCTCAGCTTTCTGCAGACTGAAAGAAGCTGCTTTCCCTCATGTCATTTGTCTCTTGCAAATAGCTACTGACATGCATTAAATACAGGTCCAGATCCTCAAATGTATTTTCCCAAATGTCATAGATTTTCTTTATGAATCCATGACTGGTTTCTTTGTACTGTGCTCCTCTTCACAGCAAACTTTGCAGAAGTGTCGTAAAGACTGGCTGCTGAATCTAATTGCATGAGAATGAATCATTAGCACATTTCTAAACAGTTTAACTAGAACAGAAAACAGAATCAAGCTGTAAAACCAGCATTTGATTAATTAGAAGGTCAAGGTTCAGGAATTAGGCTGGAAAAAGTTTCCCATATGAGTTCTTTTGCAATGGGAAGTTAACAATTGCAAAGCTAAATCAAATTAGGCAAGCTCTGACAAAATTATTTTAGATTGCTTGGGTTTTGTTTTGTTAGTCTTTTCTTCAATTTGGGACAAATTATCTGGTTTGTTCTTTTGAATGTAATAATTTTCAGACACAGCTGTAAGCAGAGGGAGAAATTGCAGCTCCCCCTGTATTCCATGAGGCAGGAAAAAGTCTGTGCCACTGTGGGACACTGTCAGTTTCTTTGCTGTCAGTTAACTGCAACATAAAAAGTTGGAATTAATACAAAACCTTTCTCTCTCCAGCCCAATTGCCTTAGTTTCAGTTTGCTTCCTCCAAATTGTCTCTGAGTAGGTATGAGGGAAATGTCTGTGTCCTGCATCGAGAGGCACCACTGAGCACTGTGGCTGGAATCTAGGCCAGAACAGAATTGATTCCGTGTTCAATGGATGGATATTTCTAAGTCTTCTCTAATGGATCAGTGTGGAGCTTCCTACATGTGAATTTAAAACAAAAGATGTGTATACCAGGGCGGCCCTTTGGTGAGGATGGGGAACCCCACGAGGTGAGGGGATGGATGCAGGGTAATGTTCTTCTGCCTTTGAGGCTTTTTAGCTTTTGAACAGCTGACCTGCATGCTGTAATGACATCTCCCACATTCCACCAGCTTGGAGCTTCCGTGCTCACAGAAGAAGCTCTGGATTTACCCTGCCTGGATTGATGCAGCAGAACAAACCTCAGCCAGGAGCAGAGAGCATGTGGGAGCTCCTGCCTGGCACAGTCTCTCTCTGAAACACAAGTAGCCCCAGGACTGGTGGGGATGTGCTGGGGGCTTGCATGAGCTCTGGCTTCCAGTGACACTTCTCAGAGAGCCGGCCTTTTTCACTCCCTGGCACGGACAGGTGGGAAGGCAGAGCTCCAAGGAGGAAAAACCTCCTAGCAATTCTTTCTTCAATAACTATGATCTTTAGGAGTGGATGAACACTCATCTGTGAAGGAAAACACAGCCAGCAGAGCTAGTTGATGCTCATCAGTCACCCAAGTCAGCTTTGGGTTTTCCAGTCCGTTCTTGGTCATGGGATTAGCTCATGATTCTGATGATGCCGTACCTGAGCCACTCAGCTGTGCAGCTGAGGCGTCACTCCCAAACCTGACAATTCCCATGAGGTGATAAAGATGCTCAAGGAGCCATTGCATCTCCGTTCTGCCACAAACAAAGCAGTGGAGGCCACCACAGAAGGCACAGACAGTGTACAGAGGGCTAAGCAGGTGTCCCAAAACTCCTTGGTTGTTTGAAAACCAACCTTGTAAAAGTGCATTTTCCCTGCACAGCCTCACAAAGCTTGGGAGGGGCACAGCTGATTGCATGAGCCTGAGCCCCGAAGAAGACTGCCTGTGGGTCAGGAACTTCCACTGCAAGGAAGTGTGGATTTCTAAGCAAAAAATCTGTCATCCTGCTTGTTTGTACTGAGGAAAGCAGGCTTTGGGTGTCATTTCTGTGCGGATGGCCCATCACACTGAGGAACTTACCTGACATATACTCACTCTCCCTCCAGTAGAACAAGCCAATTTCCACCTGCCAAATCCCTACTGAGGTAGGGATCACCTGATTCCATGATGACTGTGATGAGAATGAAGAGCTAACATTTATCCAGCCCACATTCAGACCTTAATTAAATCACCTACCCTGAGTCTTGGTGCCCACTGTTCCTGGTGGAGCCAGCAGGGAAGGGCCAGAGCCAGGGCTTCTCTGGCATGTGGATCACACTCTGTGTAGGTGTATCACCAAGACAGACCCCATTTTTTAGGTTCCAAATGCATAAAGTGGGGGGAATTGAGGGATAAGGGACATTCTTGATGCTGGAAATAAGATCTGCAGCAGACAGCCACAGGCTGGTAACTCAGCCTTTCCTCTTGCTCTGGTCTAAGTTAAATTTAAAGTCTACTCCTGCAAAATCACACCCCTGCTGTATTTCTGTTGTTGGCATTACAGTAGCCCTGAGTGGTTGTTGCTGTGTGTGAGGCCCCTCATTTCAGGCTCTGCACAAGTGCTGTGAATTGGTTCCTGCCAGAAGCGTGTGCTCGCTTGGCACTGCATGGCAATGTGATAAATCCAAAAAAATTGTGTCCAGGTAGTCATAGACACCAAGCTTGAAGACAACATTTTCCAGTTTTTGCTGTAAATCAAGATATTTTTTAACATTCTGTGAAACAAAACATTTGCAAGGGAGCCTTGGTGTGAGAAAAGGAAGTTACTGATATGCTTGTAATAGCATTTCTGGCTTTATGAGCTACAAAATTACCAGTGATTTCTGTAAGTGGGCTGAGGGTGTAACAGAGGAAGCTTGAACAAGCAGATCAGAAGAGACCAGCATGGGAATGTGTTCCAAGAGCTGCCATGGGCTCAGCCTGTGTAATGTGTCTGACAGCTGGCCAGGAGTACAGCAAGCACGGTGCAAGGGCCAGGCTCTGTCCCAGGAATCTGCAACCCAACACCAGCAAACTCGGAGCCAGGACATCAGCAAGGAGGAAGGGGAGTGTGTCTGCAACAGCAAGGAAGAGAAGAGCAAGAAACACAGCTGCAGAAGCAAAAAGGTTGGTGGAAGACACTGGAAAACAGGGAGTGAGTGGACAAGAGGGGACAGGATGGAGAAGAGGCAGCCTGCAGGACAGCAAGAGGAGACAGGAACAGGCAGTGGGAAGGAAAATAAACTCCATTTTCAATATTGTTCTTTGTGTCGAGGCCTACAAGCATCAGCCCATGCTGAGTGTGGCACACCAGGAGAGCTCTGCACTGCTCCCAGCCAGCACAGCAGCACCTCTCTGTGATCCTGAACCCTTCCTGGTGGCACCAGGAGGGTAAAGAGTCAGGCCAAGACCTCTGAATGTGCCTTCCTGGCATTACCCCAGTGCTCCAGCAGGTCCACAGTTAAGCTATTATCCTCTGATGGTATCTGTCCTCAATAATTACAAAATTTCATTTTCTTTGTGGTGATGCTGTAAGAGAGTGAGCTGGAAACATTCCCAGAGAGAGAAGAAAACTGTATTCTGAAGACATTTATTTTAATTGTTTTATGAGGCGCCCGTAGAAAACAACACTAAGTTCTCTCTGAAGAGGCAGCGTTAAAGTTTCTCCTGCCAAGAGGCACTTCATGCTGAGGCTCTGACAGGTCCCCTCTGCCTCTAATGGGCTTCTTCGTGCTGCTGTATGCCCTTTGTGCATGACTGATGGCTTGATTTCCTGCTCTTTATCTCTGATGATGGTTAGTCAGCTTGACTTGGACTTCTCCAAATTGAGATAAGCGCAAATGGCCAGGAATCCAGGTGATCTCAGAGAAGATATCCAAGAGATAAAGCTTTCCTGGTGGGGTTTCAGGATATCAATGTTCTCCTTTCTTTCTTCTGTTTTGGCATCCAAAACTGCACACCTGTTGCTGAGGTTTGGGGCCACCACCATCCTTTGGTGCACCTGTGCATGCACCTCCACAAGGTTGATGGTTAGCAATTTCTCTTTGCTCCAAGTCACCTGGAGACATTTTGCTGATGTCCAGCTTGAAGGTGGTGTGCCTTCATCAAATGCTCCAAGGCTAGAGAGAGTCAGATACCCAAAATATGTGAGATTAAGAGTTCTGTAATTGAAGGAAAAGCCAGGGCATTGCTAGGGATGGGCATTGGGAACAAAGCACGTAGAGTGGCAAGGCAGAAGGTGTGTGTGACACTGCATTTACAAAGCACATATGAAATATCAGAAGAAATAAGAACCCCGCAGCAGCTAAATAACAGTATCAGTACAACCTGCATGGGCAGAGTATTCCTGTGTTGATTGAAATCAAGCCAGGTCAATGGGATGAACAGGCCCCTCCTGGGAATGTACCAAGGGAACTCTGAACTCTCTGTTCAGTTCCATCAGGAGGAGGACAGCCTTGGGCATGGCCTCTGCCTGCTGATCCCCCCAGTGAATCTCTCATCTAATCTTGGGCCAAAACTTGTGTTGTTTCAGCTTAAGATCTGGCATAGGGAGCCCCCAATTCAGGCAAGTGTTAGGACTCCAGTAAAAGCATTCCCCTGAGCCATCCAGCTGGAAACTCCAGATCCAGCACCTGTGACAGGGGCAGGGCCTTGGGCACCCCCTGGAGAACTCAGTATATTCTGTGTTTCAGGAGGGATTGCTTATGGGTGCTATGCTGCCTGGCCAGTCTGAGTTTACTACCACCACAGAGCAGGTTGTGGTCAGAAACACCTGGCACAAAGCTGCCAGAAAAAAACCTGGAGGCCTGGGAAGCCCCACCAGGAAAAGGAAGGCTGTTGCAGTACATAAATGACCTCCTAATAGCCACCCAAACAAAAGAAGCATGTGTGGCCTAGACAGCATGCCTCCTAAATTTTCTGGGACTCCAGGGGTACAGGGTATCAAAGAAGAGGGCTCAAGTGGTAAAACAAAAAGTAATCTACTAAAATGCAAAATCACTGCTAAAAACAAACCTTAAGGCAAAATTGTAAAGAAGCGATATGCCAAACTCCAAAACCTAAAACAATCAAAGAACTGTGAACCTTTTCAAAAATAACAAAGTAGTGCAGAGTGTGAATCTATAATTATAAACTAGTTATAAAACCACTGTATGTTCTCATTGCAGCTAAGAACAAAAACCTTCAATATACAAAAAAGATCATATGAGCCTTTGACCAACTTAAGAAGGCTCTTATGTTGGCCCCAGCTCTGGGACTGCCAAATGTAAGTAAACCATTCTTCCTAATTTCCCATAAAAACAAAGAATTGCCTTAAAGATACTAGCCCAAAATCTGGGCCCATATCAAAAGGCAGTTGCTTACTTTTCTAAAAAAACCCTGCTGCTGGGGTTTGCTCTCATCCCTGGTCAATAGCACTCCTCTGCAGCCCAGCAATTCATAAACATTAAAGTGATGGCACAATACACAACAAACATCCTCAAGGCTGCATTAAATACCAACTTGACATCTTCTTGTCAAGCAAAAGTGACGAACAGAAAACGAATACTGGCAATGTGGGCATCAAGACAAAGATGAATAACATACAACAGCTCCTGTCATGTGCAGTGGGCTTATACTATCATTTTTTTTGACAAACTGAAGTTCCTTCAGGTGCCATTTGAGAGGGTGAAACAGCCACTCCCAGCTCACCCACCTTGCCTTCCCTGCATACTTTGATCAGCAGAGGCTGGGATTAACAGATGGGCGCTCGGGTCACTCACTCACCTCAGCCTCTGCATTGACTGTGCCTGGCCAGGCACACCAGCAATGCTGCCTGGAGACAGGCACTGATGGATCTATTTACTCTATTCCACGTTTAGAGCTTTGTGTCTCTAGAGCCTGAGGAATTGGAGATTAAGTGGTTTCATTTGGATGCAAGGCTGGAGCTTCACGGAGGAAGTCAGCCTCCAGAGCAGCAGGACGGGCTGAACTGCTACAAGCCTACCCTGAAGAGAAGCATGTGTGCAGCCCCATCCCTCCCCTCTCCCAAATGGAGCTGTCTCCAACTCTGCCAGACTTCAGGCAAAGTTAGCACCCACAGATTAAAAGTCTCCTGATACTGAACTTCTCCAAAGTTTGGAACTGAACTTTTTACTGAACTTCACCTGTCCTTACACAGCAGGGAAGAGTGAGACAGGAGCAATGGGAAGCTTTTAGAGAGCAATTTTCAGCCTTTCCCGGCCAATTGAAAGCTTTACAAATTGCAAGTGAGGGCTGTGCACAAAAACTTCCTCGGTGTCAGTCCTGTCTCCCAGTGAGCAGGAGCACTGGCTAGAGAGGTGCATTTCAAAGGGCAACAGCTGTGCCAGCTGCCAAGCAGGGATGGCTTCCATTTAGGATGAATCCTCGCTAGACCTTATCATAGCATCCAAGGACTGGCTTTTAAATCATCATCTGACACAAGGCACTGCAGTCTCTGGCCTAGTGTTCAGAGCTTCAGCAGGAGACATCAAGATGAAAAGCAAAGGCTTTGGATAAGTCACATGTGGGATCTACAGCAAAAATGGGAACCAGTTCCAGATGTCCAGTTCTAAAGGAAAGCATCTGCTTTAAAGCCATCCTTTGTCTTCCAACAGGAAAGTTCCTTACATTTACTGCCTTCTCATTGTGGAGAAATTGAACCCAACACCAGCTGCTTTCAACCAGCAGCAGAGTTTCTTAGAGAGCAAAACTTCCACGTCAGATCTTCAGATCTCTCTCTCATAGCCAAGGGCTGTTTTCCATCTGCTTATTGCACAATGCTGAAACAAGAGGATGGGAGGATTCCTGTTCTCAGCGAGAAACCAAGTGAAATGTCAAGTGGAATATGCCTGCATATTTAGCATTGAATGTAAATATGCATGGAACCCCAAGGCTGAGTCTTTTCCTCTGAGAAGATGTTAATAAAACTTCAGCTCACAAGCCTGAAAACAGATGAATAACAGCCACATCCTGGTAAGCTCCAAAAAATTTCATAACAGAAACAGAAGAACCTTCTGGGCATTCTTTCATTAAAACATGAAGAACAAAAATGGTTTTTTCTTTGTAAGACTGGGGATGTCCTCCTTCCACATTCCAGCTGTTCGTGGCAGCCTGGGAGAGCTGCTCCTTCCTCCTGCACCTGGGCCAGGCCAGCTCTGGGGAAAAGAGGAATTCTTCCAGTGGCAGCACACAAATCTGAGGGCGGTGGCTGCCTCCCAGAGGGGTGGTGTTATCCCCTGGGGGAACACGTGTGTCTGACAGTCCAGGGCTGCTCCCAGCTGAGATTTACACCTGCAGATGGCAGGAACTTTCCTCTCCTTGCTGGAGCTACCTGTATGTGCCCAGGGAATAACAAGTGTTGGTGCTCTCTGCTCCTGAGGGACTGCGTGGCCATGTGTGCTGGGAGCCAAACCTTAATTCACTTGTCCTTGGTTTCAATATATTGCAACCCTGAGTTCTTCAGCACAGGGACACATCTCATCTGAAATGTAATTTCACCTTAGGTTCTATTTTAATAAAGAATAAGACCAATTATTTCTATTAATCTGCAGTGAAATTACTGAAAACTCTCCAATGTGTGAAGCCACAGACCAGCACACCTATTGAGTTCCCATTCCTCATGGCAGAATTCACTGAATTCACACTAGAATTCACACAGCCCCCTTTGTTTTGACTAAATTAATCTGGGGTCCTTTGAGGGATTTGGCTGTTAACACATTCTCCCTCCTGCAGAAATTGCACACTAGCATTTCTCCATCCCAGTGATTCCAAAGAAACAAAGGCCTAAAATACAGACACCTCCACCTACATTAAGCCGGTGTGGAAGAGAAATGAAATGCATTTATGAGTGGAAGGGGAAGACAGGGGTTCATGAATAGTTCCTGGAGCCAGAAATCCTGTTAAATCCTATTTGTCCAGCAAATACTCTGAAGCAGCACATCTGATCCAGAGCCTGACTGTGCTGGAAACAAGGGCAGCCGTCAAGGATACAAAGGGAAGCAGCTGCTCTGCAGGATGAAGGCTGAGGAACTTCTCAGAAATAGAAATGGTCCCTGTGTAAGGGGCAAACGCCAGCAGCTTGATGTGAGATTAGAATAAAAAACTCTTCTCCATCATCACAGCTGAGGCATGTGATAGCACTTCAGACTTGGGGCACTGCACTTCTGTGCAGACGTTTCGGGATTTCCTTTAAAAAGAGGAAGGAAACTGTTCCCTTTAGGGATGGGAAGCAGCTCTTAGGGAACTGCACAGTTGTGGCAAGTGATGTTCCCCTCCTTGGCTCATGTCTCACATGGCTCTGTGCTGGCTCAGCCCTTTGTGGGACTGTGCACCCCAGCACCTGCTGGCAGGGCCAAAGGAGCAGGCAGGCTCAGGACAGGGCCCAGAACAGGGCTCAGCTCCAGGCTCACATCAGGGGCAGGTCAAGACTCAGGACAGGGCATTGTGCTGGCCAAGGGAGGCTCTGGCTGCACATCCCCTTGGACTCTATTCCCAGGTCTGGTGCTGCCCTGGGAGCCTGTGACACAGCTGTCACCCTCCAGCCCTTCTCTGAGTCCCTACAGGGAAATGAGTCAGGGAGAAAAAAGAAGCAATATGTGAGTAAAGGTACTTCCCTGAAACTCTCTGTGAGCCTGAAGGGAGAAGTTTAACAAACTTATCTGGGACTGAGTCCCTTCCTTCCCTGAGCCTTCCCTGTGCCCGGGGCTGGCACAGCTGGCATGATGGTGGTGGTGGATGTATGACTGGCATGGTTGACAGGCACAAGGCAGCCCTGCACCAGGAGAGAGTGGAAAACTACAGAAAAATCTGAAGAGCTTTCTATAGCCCCAAGGAGGCCAACGAGGCAATCTTTAAAGCCGTGTTACTATAGCAGCCCTGATGGTAATTTACCAGTACATCTCCTTTTCTCTTCTTCACACCCTTTTCACAACAAAAAAAATGAGATTAGGCTCATCTTCTCCAATTACCTCACCATGTTCCCTCTCAGCCCTCAGCTAACAGCTTTCCAGAAAAAGCCCCTCAACATCTCTGCACAGCCCAGGGCCCCTGTTGTTCTCCCCTAGAGCCGTGAGGAAAACAGCTTGTACCAGGAATATCCTGTGGGGACAGGGAGGATGGCACAGGAGAATCATGTGGCACTTGCACCATGGGCTCCCCTGCGGTGCCTCTGCCGTGCCAGCCACAGCTCAGGCAGGAGCTCGTGCACGAGCAGCAGAGAAGTTCTGCTGGAGGTGTGGGCAAGAAACATTCCTCTGTCTCAAGCCCTGTGAACTTTTGGGATTAGGAGTAAAGACCACAGATCAAGGCCAGATTGCCACACTCTGGTTTTGCCTGTGATAATCAGTTAAACTTCCCTGTTCCAGGCCAGGTTGGATAGGGCTTGGAGCAACCTGGGATAATGGAAGGGAGTTGGACTAGGTGATCTTAAAGGTCCCTTCCAACCCAAACCATTCTGTTACTCTATAATTATATGATAATATGTTCTTCCTTGGGGAGAAGAATGAAGTTTGAGATCTGTTCCCACCGTGGAGGCTTGAGGACTGCAGAGAAAGGGTTTTGAGATGTGGAAGGAAGGTCAGAGAGTATTTAATGCCTGTTAGAAAGCAGGTGCTGGGTGCCCCATTCTCTATGGCTGCCTCCTCTGAAGGACACCCTATGCCAGCTCGTGCCTGCCTGGTGCCATGTGGGGCAGGGCTGGAGGAGCAAAATGGGGATCAAGTTCTTTTGGGACCCTCAACCAGGGCAGTAATGCTGCAGCCCCCCTCATCTGCCCACTTTTCCAGCAGTGGGGCTCTCTTGTGGCACACTGTTGGATCTTTCAGTGCTGATGGCGCTGTGAGTGAGGAGCAGAAGCCCTGAGTAAAACTCCACACAGGACAGACAGTGCAGACCTGGGGCAGGTGAGCCTGACCCAGGCTGGTTCAACCACTGCACCATCCTTCTTCCTCACCTACACTCTGGGTGGTCTGGGGACCACCCAGAACCAGCCCCTTACTCCCTCCTGCTCTCCCATCCCTTTCCATGTGGCAGTGGCTCCAGAGCCTGTGAAGATCTCCGTGGCAGAGCTGGAATTCCACATGCTCTTTCTTCCTCAGTACTCTTCCTTTATTCTGCACCAGAGGGGTGATGGGAGTTCTGCCTTCTCTGTTGGTGGTGCCTGAGGAAGAAAGACTGCTCCCTGTGCTTCCTGCACAAATCAACCTGATTACTGCTCCACTGGCAGCTAATAAGCTTAAAGCTTTCATGGCCAGCACCTCCTTCCCTCCCTGCGGGAGAGCAGCTCCTGTCAGGCCTGTCCTTAGCTGAAGAGCTTTGATGGTGGTGGAGGAACAGGAGGAATAATCCTTGGGGAGCAGCAGAGCATCATTGGTGCAGCTGAGGCTGCTGAGCACAGAGCTGTTAGTCCTGGGCACGGCTCTTGAGTGCCCCAAAACCTTGCCATGGCAGCGAGGAGCAGTGCTGATGGAAGGGAGGCTGGGGGCTCACTGCTGCAGGTACCTCCCTGTTCCCAATGGCCTGCAGCTCCACATGGACATGGGGACACATTCTCAGGCTTGATATCACAAACCTCCACACTGCTGGTGTGGTTGGTGGCACATCTGTGGGGCTGCACAGGCTGCTGGGACATGAAACCTCTTTGATGGAGAGAGACAGCAGCAAGTGCTGCTCGTGGTGATACCTCTGGCTGCACGGGGATCTGGCTGCTTGCCCATACTGGCTGTCCTGGGCAAGGCAGCCCATTCCTATCACCAAGTACAGTCACAGAATCATAAAACCACAGAAAGGTTTGGGTTGGAAAGTACCTTAAAGATCACCTCTTTCTATCCCCTGAAGCCTTTCACTATCCCAGGTTGCTCCCAGCCCCATCCTATCCCATCCTTGAACACTTTCAGGGATGGGGCAGCCACAGCTTCTCTGGGCAGCCTGTGCCAGGACCTCACCAGTGTCAGTACAATAAGCTTCTCCCAGTGTCACCTGAGCCCCTGTGTCACTCCAGGGTGAGCCAGGTGGAGCTGAGGTCCCCATTGTGTGCAGTGCCATCCCAGATCAGCAGCACAGTCTGGTGCCAGGCTCTGGGGTCCCCTTTCTGTGCAGCCCCTCGCCCCAGCCATGGGGCTGTTCCAGCCCTGCAGCACTCTGGGTTTTGGGCTGCCAGCAGTGACTCACATGTATGCACGGAATGTGCTGTACAGAGGCAATAATGCCATTTTTTAAAACTATGATTGGTTTCCCAATTTCAAAAAAGCTGTCTGGCAGGCTGGGCCCCCTTCCAGTATTTCCTGGAAATATGAAGATGTCAAGAAGGTGCTGCTGGCAGAAGTGCCAAGCCAAGATCAAGCCCATTTCTCAGCCCAGCACTGGCTGGTGCTGGTGCTGCCTTCCTAGAATGCAGCCAAACCCACAAGGGCCAGCTCGCTCATAGACCGAGGGCTGAGTAGCTTATGTCTGAATTCCAGCTTGGCTGGCTCATCTCACAGAGCCCAGCTTATTTTCAAGCCAAGCCCAAGTTTATCCTTTCCTTCCAGGCCTGAGTTGTTGTGCAATGTTAGGTAGTGTGTGCTGCCACGCTCCTCCCACTCTCACAGATGTATTTTCGGGTTGAGTGAGATGATTGCTGTGTACAGAAGAATGGGAAGTGCTTGGGCACCTTGGATGTGAAAGGATGAGGGCAGAAGAGGGGGGAAATGCTCACAGAAGGTGGTGAGGAAAGAAGGATGTGAAAATTTCAAGCGAAAGCTCCAGCCATCTGTCTCTCCTCCAGCTACTCAGCAGATTATTTATTACCTTTATTAACTCTGTGTTAAATTACCCTTTTCCTTTAATTTTTTCAAGAGGTTTATTTTTTAATTTGTCTGGCTTATCTTTAAAATTACTTCTTGTAAAAGTAAAGCTTTCAGGAGAGACTGGCATGAAAGAGCATCTATCTATTCCCAGCATGGGCACAGAGCAGTGCCAGAGGACAAGGTGCCCTCTGCCCTAATGCAGTCTGGCAGTGTGGCAGAGCTCCCTCAGCCAGGCACCTGATGCAGGTGAGAGCACATTTCTTCCCTGAGCCTAATTTCAGCAATTAAAATCCACACATTAAAACAAGAATCAGAAACAGGAAGTGCCACCCCAGCTGAACCTTTCCTTGCAGACATGCTGTCCTCAGTGCATGACTGGGAAAATAGATATTTTATCAAGTTCTCAAGCAAAAAAAAAAATTAAAAAATCCATTTTTTCTGTGATGAGGTGCTGGCTCTGAGGCTGAGGGACCCTAAAGGGCCACATGTCCTCACAGCCTCTTCTGTTCAGCAGGGGAGAAGGGGTGAATTGGAGCTGGGGAGATGAACCAGGGGACAGAAAGGGTCCCTCATGCAGGTGAGAGCTCAGGCCTTTGGTGTTTGAGAGGGGAAAAGATGCAAATATTCATTTCTGCAAGGATTTAGAACCAGAGAATCACAGAATGGTTTGGGTTGGAAGAGGTCTTAAAAGCTCATCTTGTTCCAGCCCCTGCCACGGACCGGGACACATTCCACTGTCCCAGGTTGGTCTAGGCCATGTCCAACCTGGCCTTGAACACTTCCAGGGATCCACAGCTTCTCTGGGACCCTGTGCCAGGCCCTGCCCACCCTCACAGGGCAGAATTCCCACCAGTACCTAATCTAAACCTACTCACTGAATTCCAGTTTAAAGCTGAATGCACGTAGTGGGTGTGGGCAGCAACCTCTGCCTGGGGGATGTGCCCCAGCACAGGGCAGAGGAGCTGCAAGGGTGGTGCCAGAGCCTGGCAAGGGGCACTGCAGCAGCGAGGGCACCTGCAAGAGTGGGTGCAGACATTGCTGGGAACACTGGCACTGCCTGGAACACTGACACTGCAGGAGTGATGGCACTGCAGGAGTGATGGCACTGAAGGGACGCTGACACTGCAGGGACTCTGGCACTGCAGGAGTGATGGCACAGCAGGGACACTGGCACAGCAGAGAACTGTCACTGCAGGGACACTGGCACCGCAGGGACTCTGGCACAGCAGGGACACTGGCACTGCAGGAACTTGGCACTGCAGGGACACTGGCACTGGAGGAACTTGGCACCACAGGGACACTGGCACCACAGGGACACTGGCAACTGCAGGAATCTGGCACAACAGGGACACTGTCATTGCAGGGACACTGGCACTGCAGGAACTTGGCACTGCAGGAACACTGTCACTGCAGGGACACTGTCACTGCAGGGACACTGGCACAGCAGGGACACTGTCACTGCAGGGACACTCTCATGCCCTGGGCTCTGGCACCGCAGCAGCGCTGGCCGAGCCGAGCCGGGCCAGGTGGGTTTGCTGCGCGGGGCTGTGCCGGTGACTCACTGTCACTGTCTCTGTCATGGTCACTGTCTCTGTCTCTGTCACTGTCACTGTCACTGTCTCTGTCATGGTCACTGTCACTGTCTCTGTCTCTGTCTCTGTCACTGTCTCTGTCACTGTCACTGTCACTGTCTCTGTCTCTGTCACTGTCTCTGCACTGTCACTGTCACTGTCACTGTCTCTGTCACTGTCTCTGTCACTGTCTCTGCACTGTCACTGTCTCTGTCTCTGTCACCGTCTGTACCTGCCGGTGACTCAGCTCGCACTTGCCCCTCTGGCAGAGCTGCAATGAGTTCCCGGCCGCTCCGGGATCTCTGTGTCACCCCCAGTGCAGGGTCAGGGCCATCGGCCACCCTCATTACAGCAGGGCTGGGGACACAGCGGGCTCATGGCGAGCTCCTGTCGGCTGGCCAATCTGACCGGCCAAAGAGAGAGGCACGGTTGAAATGCCACTAAATCCAGGTCCAGGCTCCACTGAGCCTGGGTGTTGCCCCTGGGAGTGAACAGCCCCGGCCCTCTCTCCGCAGCTCAGATCTGCAGCTGGCTCTGCTCCGGGTGAGGAACAGCAGCACGCTGAAGACACGCTGCTGGAATAAGAAGATTCATGTGTCTTCCAGCTGTTTTCTTAGAGCTCCTGACTGGAAAGGTCAATATATTTGCCTTGGGCTTTCGCTTGCCCCTTCCCTCTCCCCAGAGACCTCCTGAGCCACTCTTCAGCTGTGCAGGGAC